>VXCM01003794.1:0-20394 GCA_014773175.1 Lucifuga dentata | reverse complement strand
TTTTTTTTTTTTTTTTTCTCTCGGGTTTTATTTTTTTGCTTTCTGTTTTGTTTTGTTTTGTTTTTTTCTCTTCTGAAAGTACTAAAAATAGGCCAAAGCTACAGCACATGCAACAGAGCTGTTCTGCTAATGTTTGAGTTAAGTCAACTCTCGTAAAAGAATTAACCATTATAAATGCACAAAAATACACTGTTGTNTGTTTGAGTTAAGTCAACTCTCGTAAAAGAATTAACCATTATAAATGCACAAAAATACACTGTTGTAACTGCCAAACACTAGAACATTGTCAAAAGTAGTAGTGAGTTAGTGACTTTACTCACTGACTTGTTTTTTCATCGGAACTTGTAGTAAGTATAGTCACAGACACGTTAGCTGCTAGCTAGCATTAGCACTTACCTAACTGGAAATTGTTCCTCAAAAACGAAGGAACAAAACAAAGAGATTTTTTTAACCTTCAAGTGATTTTTTTTACCCTTTTTTTTTTTTTTTTTTNTTTTTTTTTTTTTTTTTACCCACTTTATTTATTTATTTTTTTCATACAGAAGTGCTGAAGTACAGAGCCCCTAAGGGGCTCTGTACTTCAGCAAGTAAATACATGAAACATAATTGCAAGTTTTGTGCAACACAAACCCACTTTGCTTAAAATAGATTTTCCAGTTATTTCCTATCAATCTTCACCCTTTTTCTAAGAGACAGATACACTTGCTATGTGGTTTCAGTTATAAGCTGTGACAGTAAGTCAAATCCAAATATTATCTTGCCAGATTGTTTGTAATAGTGATCACACAGTTCTTGATGTAATGAAGCCACAATAAAAGTCAAAGCTAATGTGATGCATAAAGTGTTTAAAAAAGAAATATGACTTCATACTATTGATGATTTTCTAAAAGAAAATTTTGAAAAACAATTTGAGTCCATTCAAACCAGATGTAAATTCTAACAATAACTAAAACAATCATCATCTATGATTCAACCAGATCAAACACAGTCCATGTCACTCTGCTCTAATCAGCATCATCCCAATAAGATGCAGAGTCATTTCTCCTCTGGGATTAGCTCCCAGGATGACATGATTTCACCTCATCCACTAAGCACTAAATTGTCAATGTGTTTATACACACACACATGCAAACATTTATGCATGTATGAAATCAAACAAATGGACAACGACCCCAACATGGATACACACTCAACAACATCTTCTCAGGAATAGCCTTGAATAAGAATCTCAGTTTGGAAAATAGTGACTTGTAATTCCCACATCAGAAACTGCAATTTCATATTTTCAGCAAATGTGTTTCAGAGAGCCTACAAAACAAGTTACTATGTGCTAATGCGTTAGTCGCATTAAACTGCGTGTCAGAAATATTCTTTTTTATTCCACCTGAGTGTAATAACACCTGATTTCACCCATTTGTTAGTGGTACAAACACAATTGTGTTGACAGCTGTGTCCACATGGATTATAATTACTATCACAATCACGCTATTTAGCAACAAAACAGGACAAATGATCTGTGTGACTACGCATTAAATACTCTGTAAAAATCTCAATCAACATCACCAGAGTTTGAAAGAAGGAAGGAGAAGGCCTCTTATTTAAAGCTACGGGAGATGCTCAAGATCAAATATATGTCTGAGATAAAAATGGGTTGGCATTTATAGTTGGCAGCCGGGCCATTAAACATGGTCTTTTGGAACACTCTCCCTACCAACAAGAACGTTTCTGTGGAGTAGGTTTAACAAATAACTCCCCAAAAGCAATATCTTCAGGACTTAATGACCCTGGCTAGAGACAAGGTAGTCAATCTGTTGTCGATACTGGAGCCTCTTTTTCATCTGGTACACAGAGGTAGGGAAAGGGTACAAGTAGACAATCTTCCCTCTCCGGTCCTCAAAGCAAATGACAGCAAGAGGGAATTAAATCTAACAGGATGATTAAATGCTCCCAGACAGGCAGCCATGTATGTGAACACCCGTGCACTCAGGCAAGCAAACACTGCACGAACACAGATGCAAAACAGCATACGTCCAGCTGCAAGGCCCTCATTAGCTTTCAGCCCATTACAGAATCACAACAGCATTACATAACACGCTGAATACTAATCTGCAAAAAAAAAAAAAAAAAAAAAAAAAAAAAAAGGTATGCGTTTATAATCCATTAGGTGGTTGGAGAGTTAAAATCCAATCCATTTCGAAGCATAAATCCAGAGGATAATAATATAAAGCCTTTGGGAAATCAGAGAATCAATATATTCATCAACTGAGTAGAGTTTTGATATTAATGTATAGTTATGACTTTACTTAGTGATGCATAAGCATTTAAAGGCCAAACAATATGTTTGACAATCTTTTTTTATTCTTTTTTTTATCCCTATGGTAAATATCTTGGTCCTTAAGCTATCAACACATAGGATTTGCAGATCATCAGGATGTCAATTTATCATACAGAGTTCTGTTCATCTAAGCCGATGAACAGAAGAACAGGTGTCTCGTAACATTTGATGGCATTTTTGTTTTCTCTCTCTGAATGAGCCTATTTAAAATCTGTAGAGCCGATAAATCTTTGTCTAGGTGCCCTTAAAAGCTGCTGAGTTTGGATGTGACCTTGTCGAAGTTGAGCGTGTGCAAACCTAAAGCGTGCGCTGCAAGAGAGCAGAAAAAGGTCACAGTCCAGCTTTGATTACTGGAGCAGAGGAAGTGGTGTGTCACCACCACTTGGCAGATGTCTAATTTAGGCCACATGCGCGGAGACGTTCCTCAGGCGAGCAAAGTCGAGAGGCAGCGAGGCGTGTCACTGCAAAGAAATAATTCATGTGCTAATTACGTCGCGAGTGTCACAGTATGATTTCTGTGCAGAGCTGCTCTCGTCTTCCTGGTTCTCGGTACTGAGATCCACTCTGACATGGCGTGAATCCCTGATAGCGCTCTGACACCCAGACATATCAGCTAAGACACATCCATATTGGACTTCTCAGCCCTCATTTCCCAGACAATGTATACATTCAACCACAATACTAAGCTACAAGGCCAAATCCTTGGACGGACTAGTAATGTTACAGGCAATGAAGTACTTTTCTTCTATCTGGATTTTATTTGAATTGGACAATTTAAAGGGAAAATATTAAAATATTATACAGGTTTTCATTTTATTATTTTCACTTGAGGGTCTGTTTTGAATACATACTGTGTACAAAATACACACTGATCTACTTCTACTCTGCCTTGCTACACACAGAGGGAAAACAGGCTCTTTTAGATACTGTCTCTTTATTGGCTCCTACCAAAAAAGGTGTTTTGTTCTGATTGGTCAGCCCTGACATGGCAGATACTGGCTAACATCACTCAATACCCTTGTATTTCATTGGCTAATCACTTTCATTATATCATGATGATGTCAATACATACTTATACAACACCTACTAAATTATACGATGAAAATAACTGAAAATGTACTATGTCCCTTTTAACCTAAATAGTTTTAACTCACACTACAGTATTTCACCCTGGAGAGCTCTACAGTGCTAATAATGGGCTAAACATAAACGCTTTAGAAAGATCTGTAAGTATATATTCCTTGCAAAGAAAGAAAGAAAGAAAGAAAGAAAGAAAAAGCAGTAAGGATCCTTGTTCAGATGCTCAAACTGATGTCAAATATTCACCATTATCAGTTGAAAAAAGCACAACTTACAGTAATTTTTTCCATGATGTGAACTTTTCTGGCAGATCTAAACACTCTACTCTGGCATCATATGTCAGTTGACCTTAATAAAACTAAAATGACTCCATCAATCTTGGTGGGAACGCTTATCGGTGTGCTTTATGAGCTGGCAAAAATAATTAAACCATATCATTTGGAATGTCATCATCATCATCAGAGATACTTTTGTGAGAGTTATTGGCAAGAGGATGAAATACAAATGTTGAAATACAGACCCAGTTTTCTCCAGTGTTTGTAAAAAAAAAAAAAAAAAAAAAAAAAAATATATATATGCAAGCAAAGGAACTCTTGAAAAACGCACAACTGTCTGTCATACTATCAGGCCTTGTACCAGCAGGGACATTGTCCAATTTGCTCTGATAAGTTGTAGCTGTAAACTGATGACAAAGACTGCAGTGGGATTTTAATTCATTCTTAAAGTGAACGGAACAGAAGTGAAGGGTAATAATATTTTCTCTCAAGATTACCTAACTAAAAAGTAGTGGAGAAGTTGTAGTTTTGGCCATCACTCCTATCAGTTTTTCTAGCATTATAACTGTTGAATTGCTGAGATAAGGGCATGTGGGGACTCTGACACGTTTTAGAGTCCACAGGGCATTGAACACAAGCTCACTCAGATTTTAGAGATCCAATTTATCCAACTTGTCTAAAGCACCTGTTTGGATGTAAAAATGAAGGTGAAACGTGTGTTGCAATTGTCAGCAGCATTGTAAAACTGTGCACACAAAGCAATGCACAGTGGGATTAAGCGGATGTAGCTCTTGGTTGTTTTTGATTTGTGGAGTAAACACATTCATATTTTTGAGTGATACAAGGGTGGATTGATGCATTCTGAGCCTCAGAGTTGTTGCAGTTATTTATTTCTCAATGTAATCTCCTTCTTGACATACTTCTGTCAAAAATGCTGCAAAGATTTTATGCCACTTTCATAGAAGTCCTTTTCTTTTCCCCAAAACATCCTGATAGCTGATATCGTTGGAGGCAGAATGGTTATAACTGCAGCCTTTTTCGTGTTTGGGAAGAGCTGAAAATCTGACGGTCAAATCAGGTGAGTAGGGTGGGAAAGTAGATGTTTCCCTAATTTATTCATTTTTACAACTGACAGACATGACTACCTGTGGAACGTGTATGTTTTAATGAATGCTGATGAAATGAATGCAGTGGAAGAGTCTTGCTCAATTGATCAGACATCAGGCTCCAACCTTATCAATCAACTCCTAAGCTAGGCCGTAAAATGCTCTCATAACAGTGCAGGCCAAACATACAGAATAAGATCCAGACTGGAACAAATACAATTTCCCTTTAATGACTTTGTTACGATTTCCAGCATATATATTGTAGCACTACACAATATAAACTTTTCTTTGTTTCAGTTCTAAACTCGGTACAATGAAGTCAGGCTGTTCATTCATGCTTTTTTTTTTTTTTTTTTNTTTTTTTTTTTTTTTTTTCTTATATACTCTGGCGCTGACAAAGTGGCCTGTCTAGCAGGAGTGGCTCTTTCAGGTGCAATGAGGCAAACTTGAGATAAATGTGTCCTGAATCGAAACCAAATTTCTCCAGCATGTCAACTCTGTTATTTCTTTCCTCAGACAAGAAGAGGAAACGTTAAAAAGGCTGTACAGAGTCGTGTGGTGCATAGCTTTTTAAAAAAATTTTATTTCGAGTTTTTGAGTTTCGTTGTCAGATGTTCAGGTTTTGCCGATAGTCTGCGTGTATTCTGTTCCCTACGGCGAAAGAATACTGCACAAACACAAACACTGTCACAAACAAATTCCTCATATATATTACGGGCTAAGTGATATTACACAACACACACACTGTGGGTTTCCACAGTAGTCCCAGTACCTGTGTATTCACAAAGAACAAAGCCAGTGCCTTTTCTCTGCAATTTGTGCTTCTTGATGCCAGCGGAGAGGTATGTAAGAAATGAAAGCCAACACACACACACACACACACACCACACATGCACATGCACAGAGCCTCCCAGCTATGAGTTAGATCACTCTAATGTTGGAGAACCAGAACCAGGCACAAGTGTTTTTACTGAGCCAAACACTCCTTGGTGGGTAAGATGAAACACACGTGAAGAAAGAGGAACATTCACACTGTTGCTATACCACTTCAAACGCTGAAATACCGCACTAAAAGCATGTCAAAAATAAGACTACACTGCTGAATTTTCACTTAACAGATGATAGGGAAGCCATGGAATAAAAACAAAAACACTGTCAGGGTTTTAATAAAACACAGCCCGGTAAGAGAATAAATGCGTAAAGAGGAGCTCTGCATATCGATAAGGGAACAGAAGGAAGCCATGCAACTGAAGTAAAGTCATTGATGCTGCAGTCTAATGGGACTAAATCCACTTTAATCTTCTCTAAAATGTGTGGTAACAGGACCCCTCCCCAACACACACACATACACGCACCTGTTTCTACAGAGGAAGATTTTCCATCAGCAAAGATGCTGACCTACGGAGGGACAATTACTCACTTTGGGGTGTTGCTGTTTCGGCGTTGCACCAGCCCTGCTGACACAAGACCAAGGTCATTTTATAATGGGTTGTCCAGCTGCCACTCTGTTGTCAACAGGCCTGACTGATGAAGCAGAGTGCAGCCAGTTATGGTGACAGGAGTCAAGGCTACAAGAGCTTGATAAAGATCAGCCTCCATCAGGAGTGAAAACAGCAAAGAAAGATGGATAGAAAGAAAAAAGATGATCATGCATTTTAGGCCCTAAGCCTTCGAAGTGGTGACAAATAGATCTGCTTTGTCGCTCGCGTCTGCTTTGCCTTCCTGCTTTGCATTCTGCTGGGCATTGCAGAGCCTCACCAAACAAGAATAAATGCATGTGACCAGTGAGCAGTCATTACAAAGCAGCAATACTGGGAAAAGTATCGACCGTGTTACAGCTCTTTTCTCTGGTGAGTGTCAGTCCTGTTGGGTGTATGAATTGATTCATGGGGGGGTTCACATCAGTTGGTGTGAGTCATCCAACGCAGATGTGATAATTGACTAAAGTAGATGACACTTTTCAGTTTTATCCATGGCAATTTCCTCTGTTAAAGACAGCACTGTTCTAAGTCTGCTGTGAAAGTGCGGATCTTCATGATAACCCAATTGATTACCTTATGTCTTTTTCTTGGTTACATTTTTGTAGCGATAGGATGGATGCATTCATTAGACATTGGATGTTCTGTAAGTATGACTCTACATCTGATTCCCCAGGCAGGAGTGCACAGGATCCAAAGAGTGTGTAAGATCAGAGCCACCAAATAATGGCTACTGAGCCAGAGTTCTCTCTGATCCAACCTGGTCCAAAGCCATCTGAAGGTTTTAACCAATTTACGTAAACAGGATATCATTATAGAATTTTAAGAACTGCATCTGGGCGCATATTACATTTTTGACGAAAGGTTCTTAGTGTCAACTCTCTTAAAATACAGAGCTCTAAAGCAGAGAATTTATGTTTCCTTTGCCGATTTCCATGTCCGTCTTACTTTGACACTACGGGAAAAAAAGTATGGCTCTTACATATGAAGCAGCTCCAATTTCATTGGCTTTAACCTGACACACCCCTTTCAACAACACTGCCATAATGAATGTGCTGATTAACAAAAGGGAAGCTTTATGAATGAGCTTCAATTATTGCAGAAATTAGTGTTGCATAGTTACTGTGATTTTTTTTTTTTAATTTAAAAAGGTTAAAGCAAATTATAGGATTATGTAACTGAATATAATAACACACTGACAGAAACTGTTGGATTGCAATGGAGTTGTGAAAATTTCACGACTCACTTTCACCCCTATTTTATGTTTGTAGTAGTAGTAGTAGTAGTAGTAGTAGTAATAGTAGTGCACTGCAGTCCACTGCACACTTGGCACAGACACATATATGTACACATATCTTTTTTACCATTTCCATTTTAACTTTGTATTTTTATTTGTATATTTTGTACTTTAACTTTGTAGATTTTATCCTTAGCTTTGTAAATATTCTATCCTTTATCCTTATTTTCATCCTATTTTTTACCCTTGACTTGTATATGTTTTGTCTGTATATTTTGTATACTTTAACTTTGTATATTTTATCCCTAGCCTTGTATATTTTTATCCATTATCCTTATTTTATACTATTTTTTATCTTTAGCTTTGTATATTTTGCGCAGTGGACCGAGTCACAACAGAAAACATTTCACTGCCATTAACACAATGTGTATGATGTGTATGATGTGTATGTGACAAATAAAGAACCTTGAACCTAGTAGAGCCATTATTATTATAATATTATTATTTAGTTTAAACACCAACCATCTATTTTTGTCCATATTAGAAACATTTGTGAATGTGTGTGTACACATGTGCTTTGTTAACAATTTGGGGACTCAGATGATCCCATTTGCCAAATGTGATTTGCTGTATGTTGTGCGTATGTGTGTATTTCCTGTTTCTTTGTCTGTTTTGTACTTTGCGTAGAGTGTTATCCTGTAAGACACTCGGGGCTTAACGGGATTCCCTTGTTTCAGCAGTTTAAAGACAAAGGCACAACTGAATTCCATTTATTTCTTACTGTAACAATCAAGTCTACAAAAAGCTGACATACATCTGGTATGCAAAATACAAAAAATGTGCATGTTTGTGCCTGTGATATTGAGGCCTCTCATGAGGGGAAGGGCTCCATTTCTACAGCGTGGAGCAATAAAAGCCCAGAAAGCTTCAAATTAATTACAAGCAGAGTGTTGCCTTTTCTGTTCCTCTGAAGTTTGCTCCAGAGGCTGGTGAAATGGCCCTAAAAAGGGTCCCAGCTTTATGCTAAAAAAAATACACAAGAGACAATGTATGCAGACTGTTAATTACTCAATTCTGTCCTCTTTTTATAGCAGCGTAACTTCTCCCCTGCTATATGCGTCTGAACTGTTATGAATGCAGGCAAGCAATCCCTGTTCGGGATAAATTCATTCTTCTTTCGGTATAGAATGTAAATAAAAGAGAAAATGATTAGATATAAGGACCCACTCCAGTGTATCTATGTTGCTTTTTTACTTTCTGTAGAGAATCCTTCTCTAGCACTTTCTATTGGGGCCATAGCCCAGGGTGACGGAGCCTTTTACCTATTTGCAGCATCCGGCCACCTGCCATGGAAATTGTGGCTGTTTCTGCCATATGCCTCAGTGTTCTGCCAAGCCTCTCCGGTCTGTTCCGCCTTGAGCAAATTTTATTACGAGATGGCTGAGAACACTCGGCAGTGCTCATTAAGGCTATCAGTGTGGCACGCCACAGATGCGGGGGAAAGCATCACATTTTAACTCCGGCATAGGAGATTTGCTCGGCGACTTACGCTATTGTATAACTCTGCCGTGAATAAGCGTGTGACATATGAGATTCTCTCAAATACGCAGCCACATCATTGAGCTGAAATAGGAAAATAGGAAAAATAAAACACACTCATTCATCTACATTTGCTGGCTTTGTGTTTTAAATAACAATCTCATCTTCTTTGGATTTGTACTGTTTCGTAGCTGATGCCCATTTGGAGCTGACTATGCTTGCACAAAGAGTGCAAGCACTCACAGGCAATTGGCTTAAAGGTAAGATATCCTCTATCATCCACAAACCCATGTTACGCTATCGTGAGGCAGTGCCAGTTGCTCGCTAACATGGTCAGTGCATAGACAGATGGAGCAGCGCTGCGGGGATCAAAAGAAGAGTTCTGCTGCTGGAGGATTTCCGCCAGCTAACACCACCCACCCCCCCATCCACCTTTTGACATTTCATCGTTGCTCTGCTCTCTATCCCTTTACTACCCTTGAAGAAGAAATGAGTTTGCTGGCTCTGGTAACATAGTCCTGAGGCTTGGCGGAGATCTTGAGCACCACAGTAATAACACCTTATCTCCCTGCCTGTCTTTCTCATTGTTTGCTCACGATTGTATCCTTCTTTGTTTTCCCATGCGAGAAGGCCAATCTATGGCCTGTGCTTGAAGAGGCAGACGAGTTTAGCCTCACTCTGCTTCGACACAGCGCTCACTCAGGCATACCGGCGCCATTTACCCAGAACCGCTGCAGTGCATAAACCCCTGGATGCTGCCTGGTACTGTTTCACTCTACTGCTATTCCAACTTCAACACTGAGGATCTGCGGCCCTCGAGTAGGCTGAGGAAAGAGATGCCAGGGTCAGAAAGGAAGTTATTTTGGAGTTGTAGCATTATGTGGCACATGTTAAAAATATATCAATGTCTTCTCAACACACCCTGTTGTACTGGCCGACATGGCTGGCTACTGTAACATGAGGCAGATGTCCATACTGAGGTGCAAACCAACCAAAACGTGTGTGTTTCACCAAAAATGCAATCAGCGGAACAAGGGACATGGAGCATTGTCCTAAGAGCAGCTGAACACGATGTGAAATGGCAGCAGTTTATATTCCCCCATACTAATTGGCTGGACCTAAATGATATAAAGCTGTGGCTGTTACAATTTGCATAATATAAGACAAAGAAAAACATAAATCAATTCAAAAATTGCTTCTAAATACAATAATGTTCTAAAAATCAGCACAGTAAATGAACACAGCAGACTATATTACATTGTCTAATGCAGCACTTAAGCACCCCTTCTCAGTCTACATGGTTGGTACCTCCCGGAACCTTTAAAACAGTGTTCAGGTGCACCCGGGACTCTTTTCACCTGAACACCCTGCAGCAGGTGGAAGACAAAGATGCACAAGCATTTTTAACTCTTTTTCACTAACTTTTGCACAGGTCTGAACCAATCGCTTCACTGTGTTACTCTTAATATTTCATACATAAATCTATAAAAAATTTTATGTTCCATAAACACCAACCGACAAACATTTTCTTCCTCAGGCTGAACTTCAGTCAAACACGTTTGATTAATCTTAATAGAAAAGCAAATGCACCCAAGCTTGAGGGGCTTAAATTGGCCTGGGAGAAGGACATTGGGGGAGAAACATGGGATGACATCATATCATGTTGGCATGTTTTTGTGGAACAGCTCAATTATAAGATTTTAAATTGTTGTTACTGGATATCAAGCGAAATGGCCAAGCTTAAACTAAGAGATGATGATAAATACTGGCATTGTTTAAAGGAAGCAGGGACCATGATGCATATGTTCTATGAATGTGAGAAGGTTCAGGATCTTTGGAAAAATATTATCCCTTTTGTGAGTAAGATGCTACAGGTTAGTTTAACTGAGAGTCCAGTCTCTGTATGCTCTGTATTTTGCCTAAGAATCTACATGGACATAGTAAACTATGGTGTCGATCAGCCATGCTGACTGGATGTAGAGTTACTGTAAGACAATGGAAGTCAGTTACACCATCATCATTTCAACAATGGATTGAACTCATGTCAAATATCTGCAGCTATGACGGATTATATTATTTATTTATTTTTTATTTTTTTTAATTTGGAGCCCTTTTCTCAATCTTATTGCCACCAGAAAATGATTTCATATATTCTATATGTTAACACGCTTAATGTCGTCTTATGCCTGCAGTCAATATGATTTTCTTTCTTTCTTTCTTTAGTTATTTATTTATTTTTTTGCCTTGGTTTTGTTTTGTTTATGTGTGCATGATTTTGATTTTGGGGCCTTATTTGAAAATTTGTAAAAATTAATAAAAAGAAAAAAAAACGCGTTTGATTGAACTGTGGCCAACCTTCAGTCAAACACAGGCTAAGTGGCTGCTACAGATTCTTTAAGATAAAGCAATTAGTATAATCTTCCAGAATATTAATAAAATCATACCAAACGCTAATCTGTGACAATATCATCTCAATGTGCAAAATATGCTTTAAAGTGCAAATTATATTGTGCAAATTATGCTGTTTCCAGGTCATTATAAAAGTGTAAATGCTTAATGTTAGCGTGTAACAAAGAGGACCTTCGTTACACACCCATGTCACAGATGAATGAGATTCAATGGTAGCCTAGTCTAAGCTGTCAGTAAGTGCTTATTGGCTTAAAAAAAAAAAAAAAAAAAAAAAAATCAGGCAGATAAAGGGGAAAAACATTCAGGTCACCTTTGACCTGTGTGTGCTACTTTACATGTAATAGCTCAATCATCCAAGCAGCAACTGGCAGATTGAAAAGCGAATAAAGGCCTGTGCTGAACTGAGGCTTCTGATGGATTAGGAGGTACTTGGATGTGGCATAGCCTCTGGTCATTAACAGTAATCTATACCCAAAACACACTGCAGGGTCACATTACTAAAGGGTCAAATGTTACTCATGATTTAAAATCTGAACACACTGTAAATACAGAAATTGATGAAAGGTGTCTAATTGAAAAGTTATACTGAATCTGATTGTTGTATCAACCTTCATTCATCGACTTTTGTCATTACATGTCAGAGGAAGGTCATCGTGAAATAGCTGCAGCCTTTCTGCTCAGTTCAATTTGAACAATCAAAAGTGATCCTAGAAAATTAGTTTTATTGAAAAATGAAATATGTGCTGCACTGGAATTGAACCTGAGCCGCAAGCCAAAAGCAACATCGATGAGTGCACAATCAAAACTGAGGCCTTGTTGCTTTATTGGCGATGACAAACATGAAAGCATTGATGACTGTCTCCCTCCAGGACTCAAAGGCAAATAACAGTAACAGTAATCACCGAGGGGTATGATGGGCTGGTAGTAAGGCATGATGAAGGACGTGACTTCACATCCAAATGACCCATGCCGACAGCTATCAGCTCTGCTCTGTTAGAGAAGCGATCCTCAAAGAAGTCTGCCCTCATTTACTACAATGCTTACAAAGATTAAAATAGCCAAGTAGCTTCAACACATTTAGAGAGCTGAGGGATACAGAGCTGGAGGTGGTAAGTCGTGGAAACTCTGCTCTCGTCCCTGTTTTTTTTTTTTTNTTTTTTTTTTTTTTTTTGTTTTTTTGCAGACCCTTTTTGGGAGCTGAGATTGTCCTACTCTTGTGATCCAAAGGTGGCACTCCGTCAAGCAGAAGTGACGCCAAACCTATGTGTAATGGCTCTTGAAGCCATAAATATGGCCCCAGATCTGACAGCCTGGACCTATGCTCCCCCTATTACCTTGATTCATTTCAACACAAAGGGAGCGTCTCTGGAGCGAATTGTGGCCAACCTAAGAGTTTTCGGAGGCTCTATAGACATGCCCCAATGAATTGCAAACTGTCCTGAGCCCATTTCTCTCTAATTAACATTTTCAGGTCTGCTCGTACAGTTTGTTAGGATAGAGTACCAGGAGAGGCTCTCGGATGGATATTAAAGTAAAAAAAAAAAAAAAAAAAAATGCTGTTATAAAAGACCCAGTTAATTTAAAGTGCATTTCAGCACTTATGAAAGATTCATAGTGAGACTCTTACTGTAAATCTAATTGTCCTGCTTTCTTTGAGCCAGCCTCGTGGACACATATTTCACATACTTCTGGAGGCTCATAATTGAAATATGGGGCAAGATGAGGCCATTTCAGCGGTTAGTCCACCGGAAGGAAACTAATGCCTTTCAGCAACATCCAATATGCAAAGCAAGAGACAAGTTTAATAAATATTTCACAATTCCCCTCCCCCCCCCCCCCNCCCCCCTCCCCCAGATACTTAACCAACACATTATGTCATTATAACAACATTTCTTTGCATTACATCTGTTCCTGCCTAAGGCTGGGGGAGAATTTCCCAATAACGAGGCTCTGCAGATTAAACACTGATAGCTCTTTCACAACCTGACAACAAATTTGACAACTGAAGCAAAAGAAATGAGTTTCTGCTACCAACCATATTCTGCAACAACAGCGAGTTGTGGCTTTGTAGAACACTGCTTTGGAGCGTAATTGTTATTGTACAGAATTACAAGAGACTGAATTTGCAATGCTAAGTGTTGTGTGGATTTTGCTGCGTGTAGTTATGCGTGACTTTCCCCCCTTGGTTTATTTACACAGCCAGGTCATTAGATTACGCCGCTGAACGTGTAGCTTTACCGAGTCAATCTTTTCATTGTCGGTCTGCTTGTGAAACATGGGCTGCTGTGGCAGTGGTGGTCAATTGTAGTGCAGATTAATGTTGTTGACAAGAGAATATATTCATACGAGGTAGTGGGTGCCAAAAGAAATATGCACTATGATGTTGTGCCAGGGGGAGGAATTCCATTACTCACAACACAGGGTTGGCTACTAGTGTGAAACCAAACAGATCAGGGTAAGAGAGGAGGAAAAACACCAAAGTATAATGCAAAATATAAAAAAAAGAACCCAGTTCTGCCTCATAACAAAAAGTCCATCCTTATTGGTGAATGTAAAACAAATGGAAATATTCGTTGGCCTAATAAAAATGTGATGGATGTTTCCATCCTCTCTCTCTCTCCATCCATGCAAATGCTATCTGTGCCTCCAGCCACAAGGTCACCTGCATTAGCCTTGGCCTCTGCTCTTACCATCCCCTCTTAGCTTAGCATGCAGGCCGACTTACCAGCCCTTCAGACCCACAGCTCGTTGTCAAGACAGCGAGCAGGGCTGAAAAAAAAGACCAGATGAAGACATGAAGAGAGAGACAGAGAAGGGGTACAAGCAAATGGCGACCACAAAGGATGAAAAGGCAGCTACAGACTGTATCCCATAAGTAACCAAGTGCTGACATCATCACATGCAGCTGGGAAGTTCTTGATGAGGCAGAGGAAATATACTCTCTTGTCACGCATGGCCGTGGATCCTTCTCATGGCTACAACAAACAACTGCAATATCAAAGAGCTGCTGACGAGGTGGAATGGCTACCTAATACCAGTACATCAAACATCACGACATGCCATCATAATGAAATACAGCGAACCCATCATGTGTATACAGCAAGCATGTGAAAACCATAAAACCCTCATAAGCTCATACATCACTGCTGCAAGTCTAGTAAAAAATGTAGAGAAAAACATTAAAAATATAAGCGCATGATTTCATTCAATTGCACAAGGACATCAAGCGCAGTTCAGTACAGTCTGTTTATTTTTATAGTCCATATTCTAATGCGCAGAGCGGGCAGCTTCTCCACAGCACCAAGTCTAGTCATGCTTCCTTATAGCTTGTCACTGTCCTCAACTGCAGATAGTAAATGAAGCCATAAAATTGATGGAAGTCCATAAACAAGGCTTTTAAACGGCCATGCTGTTTTTTTTTTTTCCCTCTCTNTTTTTTTTTTTTTTTTTTTTTTTTTTGGTATTTATTCCCCAATTTCCTCTCATTGCATTAGTCTGCATCGCATCACTTCCTTAGCGCATTCAATAATTTCAGAAAACGCCACAATGGAGATGCAATATTACACTTGAAGTTTAAAAGGGTCTGTTATGTGCCTCTGTATGTGTGTGGTGGTGGTGGGGGGTGGGTGGGGCACGTTTGAGCCTCTGCAAGACCTTGTGAAACTAAATTGTAATGAATAAAGAGTGAGGTGGATTTATAAATAAATACAGGCAGATCAGTTGGAGAACAGAGTGATGGACAGACAAATGAACCCCTGACAGCTGAGCCGGGAGCTGATTTGTACTTTGTATCCCTTCAATCTCTCTGTCTAGGAAAAGTGCAGTATCAGCATGATACCAGTGGGTGGGTGTGGGTGGAGTGTGATGGGGGCAGTAGGGGGGAGTATACACGCCTACTCACCTACAGCAACCTCCTGGCTGCCCTGTGCCTCATTGTCTGTCACAAGCACTACAGCAGCTGCAGAGGGCTAAACTAAATATACTGCATACCACAACAAAAATCCAACAAAATGCATTCAAAATCTAATTCAATATTCCAAATTTGAATCACTGCTGTAATGTGGTTTTCTACAATAAATTGACATGATCTAATCTGGTCAGTGCTTTATGTTAGCGTCACATTTGTCTAAAGTCCCTCTCAAAGCTGTGCTCAGCTTTTCAGTTGCAATTGGGGCTGTGCAATTATGGAAATTCATTATTTTCTCATATATTTTGATCACACTAATGACTAATGATTAATTCTTTTGATTGCCTTATTTATAATTTTCAAATGCATGATCATTACGTCATCATTTTTGGATGAAAGCTACACTACAGCCCTGTGAAACTTTGTGCGGAATCTTGCTAATTGTCAGATGATGGATTTTTGTTTTAGACATTCTCACATGTCCGTGCAGGAGAAATGCTTTCCTCTGTAATATTGAGCTGACTGACTGTTTTACAGTTTGCTTATGGTTTTCTGTATTTTTTAACAGGTAGTCCATATAAGGTTTATTTCTTTTTTCTTACCATAGCTGCTTGCATTTCCATTCTAAATTCTTTTTTTCCTTACAGTCTGCATATTTTACCTTCAAAAGGTCATGACTCATTCCATTAAATGGAGTCCCATGCCAGGAATTCCGAGGGAATTATGATTCAGTATTGCAGGACAACATCATTATTACTGGTCGAAATTGTGATCAATTATGAATAACTATCCAGCCTTACTCTGGGAAATTAAAATAAATAAATAAATAATATACAAGGTACTTATGTGTTTGCCTGCAGCTTTTTATTGGTTGGTTTGTAACTGACAAGGATTCACAAAAAAGTTTTCAACTGATTTTGATAAATCATAGTGGAAAAGCCAATCATGGCCCAAATTTTGGTGAAGATCTTTTCTCTTTTGGCAATTGATTCAAAAGTAATACACCAATCTTTTTCTCTTTCTGTGTACAGTTTCTACGTTCTCCCCATCCAAGTAGTTAGGATGGGTCAAAGCTTTTTTTTTTTTTTTTTTTTTTTAAAAAAAAAGCCTATATCATTATAACATAACACATTTTGTCTAGGCTAGTTCAACCTTATGATTAAATAACTAGATGAACTATTTTGCCACTTGTTACTCAGGATGATCTTTCCCTAGACTTCATTTTGATCCCTTTCCAACCCCGCAGCAGCCGCAGAAGTCACCTTTTGTAGTTCTACTTGTCACTTGAAATCCTGCCAGGATTCTCGCTCCTGCAGAGTTAAATAAAGTACGAATGAATAGCCAAGTGCGAGAGGAGGACAATTTGATCCTTGAGTCACAAGGAAGGCTAAATAAACTAATTTAAAAATTTGGCTGGGAGCATGCCGCATACAAGGGGAATGGGTTTGAGCTTAATGAGTGGCTTAACATCAGAAAACATGGCTGGGGGCATAAACATGCTGAAGCCCTTGTGACAAAGCCCAGGTGACAACTACATCACCTTCGCTATTTAGTTTGTGCCCATTTGTGTGTCTGACGGAGGCAGTGAGACAGAAAGAGTGTTGTGGGTACAACAACTTTGTTCATCCTGTGGTAATCCCCTCGATGGTTGAGGTGGATGGTTGGCTGCTCTAATCGCAATGCGAAAGAGTCTCTGGGTGACTGGTGCATCAATCTGTCACGGCTCCTCAGGCAGCCGAGAGGAGACAAAGCCTCGCCAACTAGCGCCGCGCAATGTGATTCATTATGCCAAATGAGAGTGGGGAAAAGAAAGAACCTCGATTCATGGTGCAACTGACATGCAAGGAGGGTTAAAAGCTGAGAAGGGTTTGGAAGGATAAGGGAACCATAAAGGGGAAAGAAAAGAAAACAAGAAAATGAGAAGAATCCTGCATTCTTTCTCTGTGGTGGCTCCTGTTTGCCAAAGATCAAAAAAGTGAGCATTCTATAGAAAATGACAAAATCAATATTAAAGGACCATATCACCCATTTTGCATGTCTGAGCCAAATATATTCATCAGTCTTTCAATTTTGACAATCATTTCCCAAAGCATACTACTGAAATGGTGAGTTAAAAAAAATTCCTACCTTTCAGACCGCCATTTGTTTGGGGCTATTAAAATGAACTTGTTGATACTTGAAAGTTCTTGGGTTAGGTAATTCATCATCATGAACAACACGTATACTCAACTTTTTTTTTGAAGTTTTGTAATTTTAGCATTTAACAGCAATAAAACGCAATGAGTGAATGCATGTCTCCACTGGGAAATATAGTCCCAAAGAAAACCAGCTTTATTGAAAAGTTTTAATGACTGTGACTTCATAATTTTGCATAACTATAGCAGGCAAAACATCAATTTTTAAGGTGGGTGTATCGCTTGAATGTTTGATTTTGAAAGATTAAGAGTCTTTGCAAAACATCAGGAAAGCTGAAATATGGTTTTATCCTTTGGGAAATGGTTGTCAGTAAACTTACGTGTATGAAAAATTGAATACATTAGGCTCAAATATGAAAAATGGGTGGTATGGTCCTTTAATTGCTGTGCTGTCACGTTGTTACTAACTCTAAAACCAATTTAGCCTGGCACAAATATTAGAAATTATTGTTCTGAATCAAAATGATTGACTGAGATATTCTGTATTACATGACAGAGACAAACGCATGTGCAGCGACAGTGAGCAATACAAACTGTGTACTTTTGGAGGTTATGCAGTCATATTACAAAATGTCACAAATCATACATGTTTGGTTTATCATCATTTTATATGCTATTGTAAATCACTAAGTCAGCAGCTGTAATACACTTCTTGATGATTTTTGGAGGATTGCTTTGCATGGAATCAAGCACGAATGAATTTTAAAAATGGTCGTGACTATGAATCTTTGAAGCTACATATACTTTAAGGTAATTTTTAAACCTGCGGTCCAATTGCTCTGGTCCAAAACAGCAAACAAGTTGCAGCTTTTGTTTCATTAGCCACAGTTCAGTTTCGTCATTAGGAAGAAATGTCAAAGTGCAGCAGCCAGAAACTCTAAACAAGAGGAAGTTATTATATGCCAAGACAGCTATAACATGGAAGAAAGACAGAAGTGGCATATGTTCCCAGTAGTAGTTATCATTTGGGTCATATATCACACAAAACTATGTGAGCAGAATGCAGAATTTGAATGCACTTCAAGACAACATCTGGAAAATCATGTATCGGTTCACATCATGTAAGGAGACGTGCTGCCTTCAGATGTCAAGCACACACAGCCACAAACTAATCTCCAAAATGTTAAGCGGAAGGTGTATTAGGTAAGATTGATATGTCACAACCTTTTCACAGCATGTTTGATTTGCTATAGATAACCGAAGGTGTAGTTTATTTAACATTAACCATGTAACCGAGCCTTCCCTGGTTTCAAATAGACTGCCTTGTACGTGGCTCAGAATGACTTCGGATTTTGTCCGCACAGACAAACCACTGCTGACTTTATTTGTGACCAGACCGAGACCTCTTTTTCAAAATCGTCTCTGTGTGGTTGATTCGTTCTTTATCTGGATGTGACTGCTGTATTCAGAGCTGCTCAAATTAATTGTATCAGGAATGAAAATGTGCTGGACTAAAACACCTGGTATGTAAAATGGGTAATGTAGACAATTTTTTTTTTTTTTTTTTTNTGGGGGGGGAGGGGGGCTATGAGATGTCTGACATATAAAGACAGAGAAACTCATTCACGCTCACATTCACACCTCTGGGCAGTTTGCAATTTGGAGATTCCAATTTACCTAACCTGCTCAATTTTGGATGTGGGTGGAAACTGTTTTCTGTTTTCTTGTGAAATAACATGATCTTACAAATGAATAAAAATGGCCCAGATTCATAAAAAAAAAAAAAAAAAAANAAAAAAAAAAAAAAAAAAAATGGTGATAAGGAGTGTAGCGTTGCTTTAATGTGCGCTGTGATAACTGAAGCTCATTCATAAAACTTCTCCTACGACAATCAGTGCACCACTGTCACATGAAGGCAGCATTGCTGTGAGGTGTGACAGGTAAAAGCCAATGAAGATCAGAGTGTTTATGAGCTGCTGCATATTTACCAGTCACCATTTATCTTGATTCATCTGGTTTTAAAGCCATGAATCGGCAGAAGAAACATACATGCTGCTTTAGAGATCCTGGTTTTAAAAGGCTAATACTAAAAGAACAGGTAAACATCCAAGTTAACCTCTGTAGTGTGTAATTGCGCTGCTCGGGGGTGGGGTGNGGGGTGTAGGGGGTGGGAAGGGTGTATGTGAGGAACTCAGACATGAGCAGGTGAAGCAGAGCGCACAAGAATGTGTGTCAGATCACATCAAAACTCACCCTTTTAAAAACTGACTGATCAGCTGAGTGACTCTATCAAAGTTATTTATGACTAACACGTGAGCAGGTCTTAATTTTTGCATGTCGGTTTGTTTTATGAATAGAATGAATTACAGAATGCTTTGGGGTTCACTGTCTTGTTGGGTGTTATGGATTAAATGAGCAGATTTAGTCCTGTCTGTGTGTCTGTACAGTGTGTGAGTACAATATAAAACAGTGCTGTCAAACTCAATCACAGAGGGGCCAAAATTAAAAATCGGGTCCAAGTCGAGGGCCAAACAGGGTCAACCTTTATTTTTCTTCATTTTCATCAGAGGTGTATTGTATATAATAATTTACATAATATTGTATATTATATATAATATACACACACATATAATATTGTACATAATAATTTGTATGTATGTATGTACAAATTATTCATACATTAACATGAACTTTACTTTAACCACTGCTCCCAACACATCTATAGAATTCAGAACAAACAGGTAAATGACCAATGAGCGATCAAAATAAATGACATCAGCATCAATCTTTTTTTTATGTCTTCCTCTCTATCAGCAGTGTTTCTGATTCATTTCCAATGAAAAAGTTTAATCACAGGCAATCAAAAATAGCCAGAATGCAATTTTTCTCAAGG
>VXCM01003793.1:0-50666 GCA_014773175.1 Lucifuga dentata | reverse complement strand
TTTTTAATTTTTTGCAGAGTATGAAAGGCGTTTTATTTTTTGCAGCGTATGAAAGGCGTTTTTTTAATTTTTTGCAGCGTATGAAAGGTGTTTGTGGGTCATGAAGAGCTGCTGGGTATTTTTTTTAGTTTTTAAAATTCTTTCTGTGAGGTTAAACAACAACAAAAGCCACTTCTGTCAAAAATCCTCGTCAGTGGCGACTTTGACAGACGTTCCGTTTCTGGCTGAAACGCCACGAGAGGCTTTGACCCGCTTTGACCCGCTCAGAGGGTGTGGCCTTTTTGTAGGAATATTGAAAGTTCGTTCTTTTCTGGTTTTAGAGGCGGACTTGGGCTCTTTTCATCATCTCACACATTACAACAAAGAATCAATAAATGAGAGAAAACAACTTCATCATATAAAACCTCTGACACACACATTCTATCACACACACACACACACACACACACACACTTGTCTGACACACTATAATTGCTCACGTCATCACTTTCATTTGTCTTGTATTGTTTCCTGATGCTTAAAAACATGTGAAGCTGCTGCTTTACCTGCAGCAGGTAAAGAATCTGGTCCACAAAATGTCACAGCAAATTAAATTAATTTAATTACAACCAGTCAGAGAGAGGAGGAAGAGGACGGGGGTGGAGGAAGAGGAGGGAGGAGGANGGGAGGAGGAGGAGGAGGATTGTCCTGTGTGAACTTTTCAGGATGTTCATCATCTAAAGCTGCTGACTTAATTTAACATGCTGATTACTTCCTGATTATACACACACACACACACACACACACACACACTAAAATGAATGTATTTGCTGCAGGCAGCTTGAAGCTGTAGAACAGGAAGTAGAAAAAGCATCATTTCCTGTGTAAACATGACGTTTAGTGTGTTTGTTTTGTGCGTTTTTGCTTCATGATGTTTCTGATGGGGAGTTTACGTCATGGTACTGATCATGTGATCATATGACCATGAAGGTTTGACGCTGATGATTTTCTCGTACAAAGTTCACGGCAGCGTACATATTCCAGATGTCATCAACGCTCAAAGACGCTTCACGTCGACGCCGAACGTCAGCTCTCAGATCTTAATGCAGGAAGATTAAAACAGGAATTACAAAATAATCTGAAATAATCCGGCGGCGTGCTCAGAGACGCGCTGCAGCTGTGGACGCTCGCCATTCTGAGGTCTGACAACGCCATCAATCAGCAGCGGGATTAAAGCTAAAATTAGCACAACACTTCTGTTCGTATTCCTGGTGTCCTGAAGCAGATACACGCGTGTGATTAAACACAACGCCTTTATTTTATACACGCTCACATTTCCAAACAGGAAGTCAGCACGCCGTCAGAGAACGCCGTTCGCTTTATGCCGTCAGAAAGTTGTGGAAACATTTTCAAAGGTCGCGGCTCACAGAAACTTTAGCAGAACAATTCAACCAGAAACGTAACAGCAAAGAGGTTTTTTCCAGACTCAGGATCGTTTCAGACATACGGTGGCCCTGAGGGACAAAACTCAAAAATTAACTCAAAATAAAGACATTTTATACAGGAAAAAGGAAAATTTGGAACCAACATTTAAAAAGATTTTGAGTTTTATTTTGGAAAAAGTTTGGTTGCTAACGTGTTGCTAGGTGACGTATGTTAGCATGACGGCGATCAGGCAGGAAGTTTGGAATCTGGAGACTCAGACTAAGGGAGCGTCCTCGAAGAGCTGGACTTTGTTTTCGTCGCTCGGTTCTCCGTGTTCCAGGAAGCGCAGGAAGTTTAGTCTGAAAGCGACACGGCTAAAACACGCCGCCTGCTTCCTGACGGGGACGCTGACAAGATTTCCTAAGCAGGATGAACGGAGCCCAGCGGCTCAGGGACATCTGGAACGTTTGGGAATGTTCAGAAACTCTGAGCTGGAAAAAAACATCTTCCTGGTTTTACTGTAAAAACAGGAATTCCATAAAGATTCCGGTGATTCCTGTTATTTTCTCTGATCCAAGAAAATCAGCTGATCATTAGACGGTTTCAACATCATTAAAGGACCATACCGGTGGTTTTGCATGTTTGAGCCCAATAAATAAAACCTACTTACGTGTTATATCACTGCCAACCATTTTCCAAAATATGCTATAATATTAGAATTGTTTTTCCTACCTTCCAGACTGGTTTCAGTTCATTCCAATACGACATAAAAATCATCTGAGAAACGTGAAACGTGTTTTAGATAAATAATTTACACAGAGAACAACGCTCTGTTCTTATTTTTGTCAGTTATTTAATTTAGCTGATCAGAGAAATTAAGAAACTAAAACAAATGTATGATCACGTGTCAGCAGGTGAAACGTGGAATTTTAAGGTATGTAAATCAGCTTTTATTTTGAAAGATGGAATTATTAGAAAAAAATAACAGGAAAACTAAAATATGGTTTTATGATTTATCGGTAACATAACATGTATGTAGGCTGTATTTATTGGGCTCAAACATACAAAACCACTGGTATGGTCCTTTAAGGTAAATACCATTTCCTCATTTCAGGTTTTTACATATTTTATTCTGTTTGTTTTTACATAATTTGATAAGAAATCATCGTTTACTGACAGAAATGATGTTTATTTGTTGTTTATATTCAGTTTCTGATATTTTAGCTGAAAGAAAATATTAGAATCTTAAGGATCACCTGAGCTGTGTGTGTGTGTGTGTGTGTGGTGTTTATGCGTGTGTGTGTGTGTGGTGTTTATGTGTGTGTGTGGTGTTTATGCGTGTGCGTGTGTGTGCGTGTGTGTGGTGTTTATGCGTGTGTGTGTACGTGTGTGTGTGTGCTGGTTTTACCTGGAAGACGTTCTTCCTGCTGGATTTCTCGGTCGTCCACTCGATGGCGGCTCCACGCAGGTCCACACCGTCCACTTTACTTCCTGCTTTCTGAGACACGCATGCAAAACAGCAGGTCAAAGGTCACGACCCCAAATCACAAGCAGCATTTCATTTTCCTAAAACAACTTTAAAATGACGCATTTCTGTTTGTGTTTTAGCTCTGATTTTAAAATGAGAATTATTACAGTTTGGATTTTATGTTTTTTTAATCTTTTGTCTAATTAAAGTTGCAGCAAATGAAATATATTAATAATATAATAATGATAATATAATTATTATTGCCTTTAAAATTTCAGAGGATGAAAGAAAAAGACGTGGCTCATAAACAGAAACATAAAGCAAAATAAACAGCAGAATAATTTCATATGGAGGATTTAACATGTCAAAGAAATATGATGACATCATGTTACAGCTGAAACATAACGCTGATGACGAGATGAAACCGTTCTGGTTATTTTTCCGTTAATAAGTCAAACTGTAAAGACGAACTGTAAACGTGTTTTCAGCCTTTTCTCTCTGATCATAACTCATTTCAACATATTTTAAAGGAGCAGTTATTACCTTCAGTATAACTTCATGATGGAATACACTAAAACACACACACACACACACACACACAGCCAGATTACGTTAAACTCAAATCCAGTTTATGAAAATACTGACAGTGAAATTATCATGTCAGCATGAACAGAATCTCTCTCTCTTCGTTTTCTCTCTCTCTCTCTCTCTCTCTCTCTGTTTTCTCTCTCTCTCTCTCTCTCTTCGTTTTCTCTCTCTCTCTTCGTTTTCTCTCTCTCTCCATTTTCTCTCTCTTCGTTTTCTCTCTCTCTCTTCGTTTTCTCTCTCTCTCTCTCTCTCTGTTTTCTCTCTCTCTCTCTTCATTTTCTCTCTCTCTCTCTCTCTTCGTTTTCTCTCTCTCTCCATTTTCTCTCTCTCTCTTCGTTTTCTCTCTCTGTTTTCTCTCTCTCTCTCTCTTCGTTTTCTCTCTCTCTCTCTCCATTTTCTCTCTCTGTCTCTCTTCGTTTTCTCTCTCTGTTTTTTCTCTCTCTCTCTCTTCGTTTTCTCTCTCTCCGTTTTCTCTCTCTCTCTGATTAATTTTCTCATTTGATGTCAGAAATGAATCTTTTTTTCTTTTTCATTTTCTGATTTTTCAAACGGGTAAATTAAGTTTGGCTTTGATCCATGAGTGGAGCTCAGCCAATCAGCAGCGTGCGTGTGTGTGTGTGTGTGTGTGTGTGTGTGTGATGAGCTCGTCATGCTTTTTAATGAAGCTCTGAGGACTTTAAATAAAATCTGTCAAACTTTCATTTCTAACAAATCAAAAGTGAGAAAATGATCAAGAAACAGCAAATCACATGAAACGAGAAACATCTGAGCTCCACGCTGTGACATCACCAGTGATGTCATCATCAACATGACGTCATCTGTGACTTTGAAGCTGTTTGACTTATATGATAAGGTGAATATTTTAAAAACTGTGAGAAGCTGAAAACGTGGAAATATTTTAAACCAAACATGTCAGAAATCATGACTTCCACTTTAAAAAAAAAAAAAAAAAAAGCTGAAAAAAATTGATGTCTAATTGCATTTTTTGGAGGTTTGATTTTATTTTACGCAAATCAGACGTCATAATAACACTGTTTAAACAAATGAGGGTTTCAGTTCCTTTTTTGAGATGGAAACAAAACAAAATCATAATTAACACAAACGAGAGAGAAAATAAACGAGCTTCTGATAACTTTGATGTTAAAAATGTCCTGACTCGTTTCAAAAGTGTAATATTTTAAAATGTTTGAAAGCTGAATCAATTTTCTCTATATTATTATTATTATTATTATTATTATCTATGAATTACTGTATATACTCGAGTATAATCCAAGTTTTTATTACCAAATGTCACAAAGTAAATCGGCTTATACACGAGAAATTCAGATCAGATCCCAGAGAAGGAAATTTCCAGGAAATACTACCATTACCACTACCATGGAAACTAGTTTAAATCAGACCTTAGAATGAGAGATTTCCTGACTAAACATCTTATTCAGCACATTTTGTGGCGGCCAGTAAGCTCTGCTGTGATTGGTCAGTTACGGTAATCAGCTGCTGAAATAAATATCATGTTTACCGGTACGTGGATTATTTTCAGAAAATCAGAGGAATACTATGACAATACCCAGAAACACAGGTAATTTACTAAACAAATTGATATGAAGACGTTTGAACAAAGATAATTAGACAAGAAGGTGTGACGATCATTGACTTCCTGTTTAAAAAGCTGAAAGGGAAATTGAATATTTGTAGAAAGTATGAAAAATGTGAAAAGGTTGAATAGAAAATGACATTTTGAACATTGGATAAAGCTTTTTTTGTAAACGGAGGTGTAGAGATTTTTTCGTACTGCAGCAGCTTCCTGTTTGCTGTCTTTGTAGAACAGCAGATGGTCGCGGCTCAAGACCGTCCAGCTGGACGTCCAGTTTTTCCT
Organism: Lucifuga dentata; assembly: GCA_014773175.1. NCBI lineage: Eukaryota > Metazoa > Chordata > Actinopteri > Ophidiiformes > Bythitidae > Lucifuga > Lucifuga dentata. The sequence goes on along the minus strand of VXCM01003793.1, from coordinate 45,330 downwards.
CAACTTCTTCACGCCGTCTGAGATTTTAGCCATGTTCAGATATTCACCTTTCACCTCCACCTGCAATCAAAAACATGATAATAACATTTTAAAACGCTCTTTTCTTTCAGCCATTTTTATTTTTGTTACCAGATCCAGACACGTTTCTAGAAACTCCCTGATTCTACAAGTTCTACCTGTCAGAAGTTAAATAAAGCAACTAAATTACTTTCAACACGTTTCAACAAATCTAACCTACGTCAGAATCTGAGGGAAACCTTGAAAATAAATCAGGCAAACCTCAACTTCAGAGAATTTTTACAGATCAAATTCTGTTTTTTACCCTTTAATGTTCCTCATTACGACACGTTGAATCTGAATTGAAAGGATGTTTAAGGAGTAAAATAATAATAATTATAATTTTGTGAGCAAAGTGACTGTTAAACTCTGAAACTCACCGACATGTCAAATGCCACAGATCCTCCGACGTTATGCTGAGACTGATTCCTGCGGTGATGAGAAATCTGAGAAAACACAGGAAAACTCTGTCTGCCAGAAAAAATGTAGAAAATCTACTGTGAACATTTACTCAATCTAATGGAAATATACCCAAATTCTACTCAACTTCTACTGAAAATCTACAGAAAATCCATGTGAAAATCTACTAGAAATTGATTGAAAATCTCCTGTAAATTGACTCCATCCAGCAGCACGTTACGGTCGGTGGACAATAAACACGCCTGTAACTGATTTACAGTTAATTTAAAAACTGACAATAAACAATTATTCTTTAGTTTTATTTAACTGATAATCCAGCAGCAATTAGGAAAGCTGGACGTGATTATGGATGATTGTGATTGTTATGGAGTGTTTTTTATTATTATAACTGGATACTCCAAAAAGAAAGAAACGTGCTGGTTAAATAAAACTAAATCATTTAAGTTTAGTTTTAGTTTTATTGACAAAACACTGGAAAAAGAAAGATTGATGAGATGGTTTAAGTGTTTATGAAGCTCTGCAGCGCTTTGCTGCCCCCTGCTGGCCACCTACAGTACTGCAACACACACACACACACACACACACACATCATTAGCGCTAACATCAAATAAAAACCTTTTCTCTGTCATAATTAAAATACTTTGTTCAAACCTTCAGTAAACAAACATCAGCAGTAAAAAATAAAGTACAACCAATAAAAATAAAGATCCAGATCAGGATCCAGAACTCCACGTCTCAGATTCACTTTGCAGCCAAACTTCTAAGTCAGACGTCAGACGTCCAGACAGATTCTGCATCCTGATTGGTGCAGGCTTCATCAGCATTACGCCTGTTAACCTGCAACTTCAGAGGCCCAGAAACTGAACTGAGACCAGTTCAAGTCTCCGGTTCTGCTCAGGTTCCGTGTTCACTTCCTGTCTGAAGACACTGCCATGACAACAAACAATGATGATGTCATCACAACAATCTTAACGCCATGTAACAAAAAAAAAAGCCACATAACAACAACAGAATGATGCAACGCTACGGCAACTACAACAACACACACACACACATGCACTCACACACAGCCTCTGGACACGGCTCTGCTGGTTTTTAGGTCAAACAGCAGAAAAACATTTTCTGATAGAAAAATAAAAACATTTTTTCAGACGTTCAGAGAAAAATGTCGTCATGTTTTAAACGTTAAAACGTTAAAAATCCGTTAAAAAACATCTGAATGAAAACACAAATAATCTGGTTTCCAGCAGATTTAAGTTACATTTCTAAAGTTACAAGATTAAATTAAATTCCTTACCTATTTTAACATCAGATATAATATTGATGTGGACACATTTCACATTATGTTGTCTTACATATTATTATTACGTGTGCTTGCCAAAGGCAGCACACATGTTGCTATTGCTGTTTTGTAAACTTCCCAAAAGTNTTATTACGTGTGCTTGCCAAAGGCAGCACACATGTTGCTATTGCTGTTTTGTAAACTTCCCAAAAGTTTAGTGCGTAACTTGTCCCGCCTGATTGGGCCCAGCCCTGTGTATCATACATCAAAATGTGGCCTGATACAGAGACCATGGCTACAGCTTTTCTTATTGAACTGACCAGCGGTTTTCTTAAAAAATCGCAAAAAACAGGCCAATTTTTTTTTTGTAGAGAATGAATGGAGAGCTATTTAAAATATTTTTATCTCAGATACTGTAAGAGCTACAGCAACAAAACTTAGCAGATAGATTCATTAGTGTCACTCTCTACAGGCAAAAATACAATTACACATATTGACCTGATGGTGGTGCTATAATAATAGCCACTTTCGCATTTTGGCTTATAACCTTTGAACCATAGGTGCTACGTTCAAAATTCTTTTTTGTCTGGATTGAGACGCATCCATCCATATAGGCCACGCCCACTTCAACCAAAAGAAATTTTCCAGCATTTTTAATATTTTTCCAGCTCAATTGGCACCAAATTTGGCATGTGTAATCTCTGAAACAACGCAAACAAAAGTTCCGTTTGATGTTGTTTGATATTTCTTATCATTTTGCTACAATTGGCTGCCATATTTGAGTGGGTGTGGCCATTCAACAAAATCTGCTCTCTCTATCTCATAAAAAAATTACTCTATTGTTACCAAACTTGGTGCAGTAGATCTGCAAAAAATGAGTCATCCGTCGACCTGATGGGGGCGCTCTAACAACCACAGTTGATTTTTGAAAAAACGACAGGATTGTTTTCTTTGAAAGTGCATGGGGAACTCAGACATGCTGACACCCCTCCCCCGCTCTTAAACATCACATCAATGAGCTGTCACATCAAAGTGAGGGGAGACACATTCTGCTTAATGTCTGAGTCTTACAAACTAAGGGAGGTACAGCAAACACATGGGAGTGTGCGCGNACATTCTGCTTAATGTCTGAGTCTTACAAACTAAGGGAGGTACAGCAAACACATGGGAGTGTGCGCGCACACACACACAAGTGCAGAAAGCCTGGCAAGGGGCAAGCACACATTACATTTTCTTTAGAAAATTAGACTTTTTAGTTTTGTGTTGGTCCGTGTCTGTCAATCAATACCCTTGTCTGTCTCTCTCTCTCTCTCTCTCTCTCTCTTTGAATAAATAAGTTTAGCTTTAAGCTAATACTGTGTGTGTGCGTGTTTCTGTAATTTTACACAGATATTTGAAGTATTCGTACAGTGAGCTGTACACAGAGGTAGTACAAGTATTAATCGTGAATATTAAACACTAACATTGGGCTGTATGAGCTCCAGTAGACTCATCAGTGGGCATCCACCGTGAAACGCCACCCGCCGCTTCCTGCACCTGAATGAGTGTGTCAGCATCAGGCTGAGGTTTGAGGGGATTAACCACAACAGCAGCTGTTGCTGTCGCTGTTTGTTTGGAGCGTTGAGCTTCCTGTGTTTACAGCAGATTAAAGCCTGCTGAAATGCAGTTAACTTCCTGCCTGCAGGCTGGAATACTCAGGATGTCTTCAATGCTCTGAGATCTGGTGTCATTCAAATATTTAATTGTCCTGTGTGTGGAGATGTGGGTGAGACTGCCTTGCTAACTCCTTTCTCTCCTGTCCACTTCCTCTCCTCAGGTGCCATCTTAGGACGCTCAGAGACGCAGCAGTGCATCCGCTATGGTGAAAATCTGTCGGGGTTGGAGGGTCGTGGAAACCACAGTGTGGTGACCTGCCCTGGAGAGAAGGACAAACGGCTCCACTGCTACGCCACCTGGAGGAACCTTTCCGGTATCGTTGAGGTGGTCAAACAGGGCTGCTGGCTAGACGACGTCAACTGTTACGACAGGTACGTCACTGTTAGCATCATTGTTACAATCCCTGTTAGCATCACTGTTACATCACTGTCACTGTTAGTGCTGCATCACTTTTAGTGTCACTGTTAGCATCATTGTTACTGTCACTATTAGCATCACTATCACTGTTATGACTCTGTCACTGTTAACAGCTGATTTTTCTTAAATAAGATAATCTTTTTTTGTTGTTCTGATAACTGCAGGATACTTTACAGTAGAAAAGAAATGTATTAAAGATGACAATAATAGTAAATAGATATAAAGGTAATTTTTAACTAATAGCTTTGCATAAAGATAGAAATATAAGAAATAGTGTAGTAGACATTAAGAAAAATAAGGGTTAAATATGCATAAAAATACAGCTTATAAAACATTGATTAATTATAATTTTGTGTTTTTTTTTTTTAATATCAATAACTTGCTCATAGACCTGCAATCAGCAGATATCAGCCAATAATACTGGCTTGCTGATAATTTGTTTGGACTATAATTAATAATGAAGAAATCAGGTGGAAAACTAACACCAAACACTTTGGTTGCTGAATGTTTGTATTTTCTCTTTCTGCTATTACCTGTTGTCACCACTAGATGTCCTCGTTCCATCAGGAGCTTCTCAGAACACAAAACAGATGTGGAAATAGTTTTAAACTGAATGAATCCAGTTTTTTCTTCTTCCAATGAAATTTGTTTAAAAACCAAAACCAAAAGCCACAGTGCGCCCCGTTAATCTTCATCACCGTGAGGCTTTATCATTTTTCTGTGTTGACAGGAATGAATGTGTGGAGAAGAAAGACGCTCCTGAAGTTTTCTTCTGCTGCTGTGAAGGCAGCAGATGCAACGAGAAGTTCTTCTACAGCCCCGACAGCCAGACGCCCGTCCCAAGTGAGCTCCTCTCCATCAGAACTACAAGCCAAGGCAGGCTCGACTGATAAGTTCTGAGCTTCACAACTCAATCATCTCTTCATAGATTTCAGTTCACTTTGTGCAGCTTCAGCCATGCAACAGGAAACAAAGCAAATATAAGAATTTTTTTTTTTAACTTTTAATCGGAATTTTTATACTTTTTCCTTTCTAAGAACTCAGTGATTTGCTGAAAATATGTAAATGCAATTTTGTTTTTTGATGAACTGCTGTTATTTAAATAATAAGTATTTTGTATGAAGTAAAATCCTGGACTGTCCTATCTGTGAAACATAAATTCAAGTCCATCTGAACTTACTGGGATTGACTGATAAATCCTCATCCTGATGTCCCAGTTTTCAGATAAAGTTTAGAAAGTTCAGCCATAATAAAACAATAAAAAGTGATATTTTTTTCTATTTAATTACAGATTAAATCAGAAATTAATGTGTATTTTTGCTCGCCAGAGGATGATTTTTCCTCTGGCGCCACCATCAGGTTGAAATTTGTACACAAGAAATATCAAAATAATAATGGCCACATTTTTATGGAAGTTAGAGAGGAGAAATGACCCCATGACCTTTCTCCTGCTGCCGCTTTTTTTTTTTTTTTTNTCCACCTCTCCCTGCAGCAACAAACAAACCGGTGACCCAGAAGCCCCCAGTGCTGACCACGCTGATGTACTCGCTGGTGCCAATCATGGGCATCACCGCCATCGTCCTCTTCTCATTCTGGCTGTACCGCCATCACAAGCTGGCCTACCCACCTGTGCTGGTGCCCACCCAGGTGAGACACGGCACAGTCAGGCCACACCTCCCATGTCCCCTGTGTGTGTGTGTGTGAGTGTGTGTGTGTGTGTGTGTGTGTTCTTGCTCTGTTTTACCTGAGGGAGGGAGAGAGAGAGAGAGAGAGAGAGAGAGAGAGTCGCCCACCCAAAACATGCAGCTCAGGAACAAACTGCTGTTTGTTTCTTCCATGTTTTGAAGAATCTGTTTGTTTTTTTGTTTTTTTTTCTAGAATTGTTTAAATGCACCTTTTATAGAAAACAAAAATTAACTAGAAAAAATAGGAACTTCTGCATTTTTAAGATTTACTCTGAGAATTTCTTGTCACATTTTTTTCTAGAATGAAGCATTGTCCCATAACAAGTATAAAATCAGCAGGTTTGTTAAAAATGTCGAGGTTCACAAACCAGCTAGTAACGGGTTAGTTAGTTGCGTTATTTACAGTAAAGTTCCGTCATTGTGGGCAGATTGAAGCGTGGCTTGGTGTGTTGTTGCTGCACGTGTGTGTGTGTGTGTGCGTCTCGCCGTGTTAACACCCTCTTCTCCTCTACCAGCACGCCTTTCATATCATGATCGAGGTAAGAGGCTGCAGCTCTGGTTTTGCTTGATGGCGTTTTTGTTTGTCAGGTTCATTTTTTTCCTCCTCATTTCGGATTTGACATTTGCATCTTTTCACGTGGTTTTTTTCCCAAAGCTTGAGACTGCCGCAGTTGAAAATGCACGTGTCTTTTTGCATCATATTTTCCGTTCTGTGATGACCCTGACATGGATGTTGGTGTTGTTGAAGCCTCATGATCGGAGAACCTGCACACGGATCCATGTGCATGAGCTGATGAGAACCTGGATGTGATGTGATTGGCCAAGCATGACGTAAACAACCCCTTCTTTGAAGCAGGAAATGGTCACACGTGTTTCCTCCGCTCTGTCACCTCCCCAAAACTCCCCATATGCTCGGTCTGACGGGTGTTTCCTGTTCCAGAGACGAGGNTCACCTCCCCAAAACTCCCCATATGCTCGGTCTGACGGGTGTTTCCTGTTCCAGAGACGAGGTGAGCTGGTTGATGTGATGGGCGTGTCTAAACGTTCCTGCTGCAGGTGGACGTGAAAAAGCCTTTTGGATGAAAGGCCAAACATTTTCCGCCTCTTTTTTCCAGCGACTCAACTTTAACCTTCTAAACGCCTTCCACCATTGAGTCACGTCGTGTTTCATTCAGATGAAGTCGTATCATGAAGGCGGTGTGTTATTTCAGCCTTTTAGGCGTCTGACCACACAGGAAGTAAATGGCTTCAGTCAGCCGTTCTGTGCTTCTCTGCCTTCATGAACGTTGGCGCGACGTCACGCTGAGACTCAACACGTCCAGAAAAGAGCTGACCTCTCCGTGTTCTTTTGTTTTCACTACGTTTATAACATACAAAGGTGCACATATACATTAACACACACACATATACACATACATGTGTGTGTGTGAGTAGTGTGTGTGCACTGCTGAACTCACAGCACCTCTTTAATTTCATCATGGAGACAGAACAAGGTCTCTCTCTTTTTCTTTTCCTTTTCCTTTTTTTTTCTCTTCTCTCTTTCTTTTCTTTCTTTGTCTCTCTTGTTTCTTCCTCTTTCTTTTCCTTCTCTTTGTTCTTTTTTCTTCTCTTCTTTTGCTTCTCTTCTCTTTTTCTTCTCTTCTTTCTCCTTCCTGTTCTCTTCCTTTTCTTTCTTTGTCTCTTGTTTCTTCCTCTTTCTTTTCCTTCTCTTTGTTCTTTTTTCTTCCCTTTTGCTTCTCTTCTCTTTTTCTTCTCTTCTTTCTCCTTCCTGTTCTCTTCCTTTTTTCTCTCTTCCTTCTTTCTTCTCTCTTTTTCTCTTTTCTTCTCTTCTTTCTTTTATTTTCTCTCTTCTTTCCTTTCTTGTTTTCTACCTTTTCGTTTTTTCTTTTTCTTCTCTTCCTCCTTTTACTTTCTTTCTTTCTTTCTCTCCTCCCTCCCTGTCTTTTTCTCCTCCCCTTCTTCTTTTTCTTTTCTTTTCTTTTCATTTTTTCTCTCTCTCTCTCTGTCACTCACTCACTCTCACACAGACACATACTGTCCTGATCACGCTGCGTTCCTATTGGTCGGTTTAGTCGTGTTTCACAGCAGTGTCTCACTGTGAGATTTTGATTCTAAAATTCTGACAGTCAGAGTTTTGTCACATGCAGAAAATCTGCGTCTGCAGCTCATACCGCCATGTGGGAGGTTTTGGATCCATGGCCAGACGTTTCCTCACGTTCCTGTCATGTCTGGAACAGAATCACAGTGTAGGAGCCGTTAGTCTGTGTCCATGACAGGAGACACATCTCTGGAGGACATGGAGTCCCTGTTTATCCATCCATCCATCCATCCATCCACAGTTCAGTAGATCACCATTTTCTTTTGTGCACACCTTTTTGTTTGGCTTCCACACAGTTTTCTGTTGAATCACTTTGGTTTGAACTAACAGTGAATTAAGCTACAAAAAACAACAAAAAAAAATAATTGAAATTAAAAATCTAACTGCATTAAAAACTGGAAATCGTTCAGCAGTAAAATGTAAACATAATTTACAGGAAACAAATGTGACAAAATGGCAGCAGGTCCTTCAGTGGCTTCAGCTGAACCTCAAGAACATGCACACATACACACACACACTCAGCGTAGGTGCAGCTTGTGGAGGTGTTGACCCGTCGCATGTTTCCCTGCAGGATCCAGGCCCGCTGCCCCCCTCGCCCATCCTGGGCCAGAAGCCGCTGCAGCTGCTGGAGGTGAAAGCCAGGGGGCGCTTTGGCTGCGTGTGGAAGGCTCGGCTGCTGAGCGAGCACGTGGCCGTCAAAATCTTTCCCATTCAGGTAAAAAACAAAAGAAAATGCATTTATTAACCCCTTCTACCCTGAGCTCTTTTTTGGAATTTATGTCTAAAAAAGGCATGCACAAATTTAATNTTAACCCCTTCTACCCTGAGCTCTTTTTTGGAATTTATGTCTAAAAAAGGCATGCACAAATTTAATTAGTAATAACTCCACAACCATAAGGATAACATGCAGTATCTTGTGTTCTATGGATAGGTGACACTTTGGAGAATTTAGATGTAGAGTAATATTTCCCATCACTATCACCAGAACAGACCGAGAGCTGAATAAATACAACAGAAAAATGAACATTTTACTTCTGTTTCCTCCAAATTCTGAATTAGAGATGAATATCACTCCTATAACAATGATTTAGTAGCTGTTGGTGCTGCTGGATTTGTTCTNTTAGAGATGAATATCACTCCTATAACAATGATTTAGTAGCTGTTGGTGCTGCTGGATTTGTTCTAAATCTTCTGAGCTGCAGCTCCACCAAGTTTGATGTCATAGAAGTGAAGCACAAACATGTTTCATACATTTTAGTCGTAGTTGTACTAGATGGCCTAGAGGGCGCCAGTGAGCCAAACAGCGTTTCTACATCAGGTGTAAGTAATGTGTCTGAAATATTGCTTTTTACCAACATTTAACTTTTACCTCCAAAATGAGATTTTTATTGCACAACATAACAAAAAATAACCAACATATAATAATCAACATATCAGACTTAAAGAAACTGACATGTGTAAAACTATTTTCTAATGTACATGAACCTCAAAACAGAAAAAAACCCACAAAACTATTTACAAGTATTCATAAGGACAGCCAGAATATTTCCTGAGAACACTAAAGTCAGGCTTCTGTCGTCTTCAAACGTCTGACCCACTCCGACACTCGTTTCTCTCTCACAGCGTTAATGTCATGCAGCTACATGTGCTCCAGGAAGAATGTGCACCGCTGACTTCTGCATTATGCATGCCTCTAACTCAATGACTATTGGCTCCCCTGGGTCATGTGACCACTCGTTTGGAACCTCACGTGACCATAAAACTCATGTAGTCAGCTATTGCTTTAGCTGGTTGACCAATATGTCGTCCATGAATGGTATTTCATGAAAACATCATTAAAATCCTGAACTGGGACCGCTCAGGTACAGGGGGTTAATATCAGCAAATGAAATGAACAGTCTGAATGAAAAGTGGTTCTGGTTCTTCAGGACAAGCAGTCGTGGCAGAACGAGTACGAGATCTACAACCTGAGCGGCATGAGACACGAGAACCTGCTGCGCTTCATCGGAGCCGAGAAACGAGGAACCAACATGGACGTGGAGCTCTGGCTCATCACGGCCTATCACGAGAAGGTACGCCTCCCTCTGCTGGACAGACCCGGAACTGCAGCACACGTGTTCACATCACTGATGCTGCTGTTTGTTCATTTCAGCTGACAGACTCACATGTTTCATTATTAAGATCAGTAAATATAAAAATGCAGCTCAGATTCATTTAATGAACATCAGGAATAAAAACTGAGACTAATACTCAGATATTAATGTTTCAGTTATTTATATCAGCAACAACAAAAGACCTTTGACCTCTGAATCCGTGGCTTAATACTCTAATAAATATTTACCTGTAATTGTCCTATAAAAGGATCTTAGCTAACATATTATAACTTTATTATCAGATGCTGTCAATGATTTCACACCAGCGTGGTTTGCTCTGGTTCAGTCACACTAAGGTGTGCTTGGTACACTTCATTTGTGCAAACCAATGTTGATATATTGATAGACAGACATTTCTGACCAATCAGCAGAGAGAGTGATGTCACATGACTTTTAGCTGATAGATTTTGAATTTCTGTGAAACTGAACCAAACCAACAATTTAGTTCCTGATCCAGACCAGAACAAACGATCTGCAGATCTGANGTGAAACTGAACCAAACCAACAATTTAGTTCCTGATCCAGACCAGAACAAACGATCTGCAGATCTGATCCAGACCTGAACAAATGATCTACAGATCTGATTCAGACCAGAGCAAACGATCTGCAGATCTGATCCAGACCAGAGCAAACGATCTGCAGATCTGATAACAAAGAGGATTTGTTCAGGCATAATGCGGCTCCAGTACGATGAAAACATACATGAGCATGTGCTGTTATATTTTTATTTTTGATAAATTATTTCCTGTCTCAGGGCTCGCTGACAGACTACCTGAAGGCCAACGTGGTTTCCTGGAATGAGCTGTGTCTCATCGCTCAGACCATGGCCCGAGGCTTGGCCTACCTGCACGAGGACATCCCAGGACATAAGGACGGACACAAGCCCGCCATCGCACACAGGTACAGATCTCACCTCTGTCGGAAACATGTCAGATTCCTTTTTCTCTCATCAAACAGCATCGCTGAATCTTCTCACTGGATCATCAACACCTGATTCTCAAACACGTGACTCTGTGGAATCTGTCTGTTTGTCCTCAGGGATTTTAAAAGTAAGAACGTCCTGTTGAAGTCCAACCTCACTGCCTGCATTGCTGACTTTGGCCTGGCCCTCAGGTTTGAAGCTGGTAAATCTCCTGGAGACGCACATGGACAGGTGAGGCCACCTGACGGCTTTAGCTTTTCACAAAGGGGCACCGCCGACCCCATCTTTCTGATATGAGGAGGACGTGTGGAAATCAAAGACAACGTGTGTTTGGGTGTTCAGGCTTCTGGGGTTTTGAGTTTTTTGAGTGTTTGGGTGTTTAGAATTTGGGTTCTTTGGTGTTTGGTTTGTTGGGTGTTTGGCCTGTTGTTGGGTTTTGGGGTATTTGGGTGTTTGGGTTGTTGTTGGGTTTTGGGGTGTTTGGGTTGTTGGGTGTTTGGGTTGTTGTTGGGTTGTTGTTGGGTTTTGGGGTATTTGGGTGTTTGGGTTGTTGTTGGGTTTTGGGGTGTTTGGGTTGTTGTTGGGTTGTTGTTGGGTTTTGGGGTATTTGGGTGTTTGGGTTGTTGTTGGGTTTTGGGGTGTTTGGGTTGTTGTTGGGTTTTGGGATATTTGGGTGTTTGGGTTGTTGGGTGACAGGTTATGCCCATCTGTAATCTCATTTTTTACCAGGTGTACCTGTGTTTCTCGTTTTCCAGGTGGGGACCAGGAGGTACATGGCTCCTGAGGTCCTGGAGGGAGCCATCAATTTCCAGCGAGACGCCTTCCTCAGGATAGACATGTACGCCCTGGGCCTGGTGCTGTGGGAGCTGGCCTCACGCTGTAAGGCTGCTGATGGTAAGAACACATCAGGTGGGATCAAGAAGTCCAAACCTGGAGGTCTTTACAGGTTTTCTACCTGCCCTGAACCTGCATGGCTCATTACCTGCACTCATCTCTAAATCACCTGTTATCAAATTCAGAGACAACATGCAGCAGCTTGGATACAAACAGACATAAAACAGGATTCTGGTCACTTCCTGCTTCCTGTGTCTCACCTGGTGATTCAGAGTAAAGAGATGTTGGAGGTTCCTGTCCTGAGCTTTCATGCTATCACTTTTCTGAAGGATTGGTTAAAGTCCTTTGAGATGTCATGCATGATTGTGGGCTGAATCAGCTAAAATAAATAAATGGGGCCTGACTCATACACGGGTTTCTTCCTCTTAAACCAGGTCCGGTTGACGAATACATGCTTCCGTTTGAGGAGGAAGTGGGCCAGCATCCATTGCTGGAGGACATGCAGGAGGTGGTGGTTCATAAGAAGCTGAGGCCCACACTCAGGAACTGCTGGCAGAAACACTCTGTGAGTATGAGCCGTTACCCAGAATGCCTCTCTCTGCACTCTGAAATGCCCTTCTACACATCAGACTACTTTCCCAACACGAGGAAATCAGATTCAGCTTCTGCTGTCATAGTTTTCTTCTTCATGGATCAAATGATGCTATGACTAGGAAAGGATCCACATTTACCTTTGTTACTCTGATTTACTTTGATAGAAACTACTTCCTGTTTGGAGTTTCTGTCTGACCAATCAGCAGAGAGAATGTAGTGACATGACTTTAGCTGATAGATTTTGGTTTGATCAGATGTTTTTCTGTGTGAAACTGAACCAAACCAACAATTTAGTTCCTGATTCAGACCGGAACAAACGATCTGCAGATCTGATTCAGACCAGAACAAACGATCTGCAGATCTGATTCAGACCAGAACAAACGATCTGCAGATCTGATTCAGACCAGAACAAACGATCTGGAGATCTGATTCAGACCAGAACAAATGATCTACAGATCTGAAAACACACTGAAGTGGATTCCTTCTTCACAGTGATTCAGTTTGTTTGTTCAGCTCTCTAGAACTCTTCCTGCTGGTGTTTTATAGAAAAATCCTTCTAAAGATCCAGGCAGAGTCGTTCTCTCCGTGACTTCTGTTGTGTGGCGTTTCATCAGCAGTAGCTGCAGATTGAATGAGTACAGCAGGTCGTGTGTGTGTGTGTGTGTGTGTGNGGGTCTGGCCATGCTGTGCGAGACCATCGAGGAGTGCTGGGACCACGAGGCCGAAGCTCGGCTGTCGGCGGGCTGCGTGGAGGAGCGCGTGGTGCAGATGCAGCGGCAAACCAGCGTCACCGCACCAGAGGAGATTGTCACAGTGGTCACCATGGTAACCAACGTGGACTACCCTCCTAAAGAGTCCAGCCTATGACCAGGCTGATATGTAGTCAGAAGCTAGAGACTTCAGTCCTTCGTGAAAGAGCTGCGATGGGTTTCTGTCGATGAGGTTTGGGTTCGATCGTTGCGGCTCCACGGTCCTGATCTTTACTCGTCCACAAACCTTTGGCTACATTTGTGCCTACACAGTACAGCCTGTGGCCCTGCAAGAGATGGACAGGATGGAAGACATGTCCTCCAAGGTGATGGCTGCTGTTCAGCTCCCATATAACAGCGTTTTAAGTCCACCCTCAGGCCATTAGCTTCTCTTCTTTTTTTTTTTATTTTTAGTCAGTTGGAAGAAAAAGAACTTCCTGGACAGACTGAGACTCTTTTTTTAAAGAAAAACGAGCACGGACAAAACACTTTTCCTTTCATTTCAGTATGAAAAGGGCAACTTAGTTTTTGGACACATTTGCTGTTTTTGTGTTTCTATGCCAATAAGAAACAGCTTCTGAATGTCTGTGCATCGCTGCTACGTATATATCGATGTAGATATATTTACCAACTGAGAGAGTCCAAGAGAAGAGTGTAATCAAGCTAATGATCAGACCTCCTCTCAGCATGTCTGGCTTTTGTTTTTTCTGACTAGTTGTGGTTCTCTGCAGAAACAGGTGTAGCTGGAGAACCTGGTTTTTCTCTGGTTTTTTCCCCCAAAATCACTCATTCATTTGAACTCTAAGAGACAATCTTACGATGTTATTTATTTATGCTAAATCTTTAGTTAGCATTAGAAAGGAGCTACGCTGAGCTCACTTGAATGTGCAACATGTCCCAACATTTTGCTGATATTTCATTCTGGAGGCTCAGTGACAGCAACAGGAAGTTCCTCTGTCGTGTTCGTCTTCCAGGTGGCGGCGTGGAAATAGACCAAACTTTTACTTTTCCTGCTTGGATGTTATATAAAACGAGTGCCACTGTCAAAGTTCCAGAAAAGCCTCTAGTTTTTCCAAAACCAAGTTAAGTGAGCTCAAAGCTAATGCTAAAGCTAGCACACTGGTCAGATCAACACTATGTTTCGAATAAAATCCCAATTAAACTGTGATTAGTTGCTCCAACATCCTTATTGATCACTAGATTTACTTGAGAGTCTTGTGGAACCGCATCAAGGAATTTTTTTTTTTTTTTTTTTTTTTTTACATATTTCTCGGTGACCACCAAATCTTCAAGGGCCCATGAACTCCTTCTAATGATACCTAGAACCTGCTGAAGAGCCCACGGAACATTGTCAAGAAGCCCGTCTCCAGTTTAGCAGAATCGCAGGAACAATAGTTTGGTCAAACCCCAAAGCCGAGGGATTTTATTCTGCCGTGTGTAGGGTTGCCATAATGGTGACTCTGTGGCGATTGGCGACTCTGTCCTGTGTGTAGGGTCCCATATGGGTTCGTCCCAGATGTCAAAGTAAAATGTTAAAATTCATCAGATTGATTATTGCGACTTCAAATGCCATTCCAGTGCATTTTTCAAGTAGGAAGTCAGAAAAATCCTAATTCCGAGGTCTGTTGAGCTCTGATAGCTCTGATAGCTGTGAGCTTTAGCGTTAGTGTTAGCCCTGAGCTCTGTAAACATTGTGTTTGTTTTGTGCTTTTTTTGGATCTCTGATTTTATATGAAGCGAGCTACACCATCAGAGGATGAAGATTAAAAATTTGGTCTATGTTAGCGCCACCACCTGGCAGACAAACACCAAACACATTTGACTTATTTAATTATTGCTGTCACTGAGACTCCGATGCATGAGGAACATCTAGAGGCTGTTTGGGCTGGAACCTCCTGTCATGAAGCATTTACTGGAGAACCAACCGGCCAGCTTCACCTCAAAACCAAAGAACCATGGAGTATCACGGAATCCAGACGAGCTGTATCTCTCAACCTGCTATACCTCAACTTGGATTTCCTCGCTAACGCTAACAAACCGCTACAGGAAACTCTCAGCGCCCGTTTGGCTTCTTAAATACGGTTGAGTTGGCCAACATTCATGAACCAGTTCCTGCCTTTTTAACTCCTTTATTTTCTGAGTTCCCTGCTGTTCCAGTCATTTTACCTAAATTCAGAAACATGTTAACAGATCCCTCAGAATATGAATATTAGCATGAGCAAAGCATAATTGAAAGACTTCCTCTTTTTGGTTTGCCGTATCCCACAGAACATGTTAAGTGCAAAGTGCATGCTGTTATTTTAGTTTTGTTGTTTTGATCCACTGGAAGTATATTTTGCTTATTTCTGTTGTAGCATTCTTTTATTTTCTGTACCGTTCTTCCCTCTTTTCCTGGTTTTCCGTTCAGTTTTTTTGTGTTCTACTGGATTTCAGAATGTCTCAGGAAAAGAATTTGTCACTACAACCAAACGTTTCTTCAAGACTTGCAACCGTCGCTTTTTGCCATTTTCAGAACAACTTATGACTAATGAAGCAAAAATTCTGCAGCCAGCGTGGTTTTTAGTTAGCTAACGTTACCGTGCTGCGAACAAGCATTCAGACATGTTGTTCATGTTGCGTTCATGTAATTTTATTTTAAAGAATTCACATTTAAAACAAACTCAGAGATTTTATGCCTCTGATCTCCCCGTAACTCGCTGTTAATGTGAGAAACTCGCCATAGTTGCTAAATAGCGATTTGATGGGTATCAACAATTTTTTCATTCGACTTTTCCAGAAAGTTCCTGATTTTTTTTTTCCTGACATTATCTTCAGCTTTTGAAACATTTCTGACTTTTCAGAACTTTTTCATTTATCACTCTGAGTGGTTTGAGTTTAAAAATTCTGCCTGACCTATTAACAAGACTTAGACTATAGCAAGACTTTTACCAAATGGCCTCTAGATGGCGTTGTTTCAGACATGCCAGAGTCCCACAACAGCAATAATAAGCTGCTTTAGTGTTTGTCTTCCAGGTGGTGGCGCTGTGGACCAAACTTTCATGCTTCCTCTTCGGACTTAATGTCACAAGTCAAAGTTCCAAAAAAAAGCCCAAAACCAACATTTTTTATGAGCTCAGAGCTAATGCTAAAGCTAACACTAAAGCTCAGAGCTAACACTAAAGCTCAGAGCTAACACTGAAGCTCAGAGCTAACATTGAAACTTGGCGCTAATGCTGAAGCTCAGAGCTAACGCTGAAGCTCAGAGCTAACATTGAAGCTCAGAGCTAACACTGAAGTTCAGAGCTAACATTGAAACTTGGCGCTAATGCTGAAGCTCAGAGCTAACGCTGAAGCTCAGAGCTAACATTGAAGCTCAGAGCTAACACTGAAGTTCAGAGCTAACATTGAAACTTGGCGCTAATGCTGAAGCTCAGAGCTAACGCTGAAGCTCAGAGCTAACATTGAAACTCGGCGCTAATGCTGAAGCTCAGAGCTAATGCTGAAGCTCAGCGCTAATGTTGAAGCTCAGAGCTAACGCTGAAACTTGGCGCTAATGCTGAAGCTCAGAGCTAATGCTGAAGCTCAGCGCTAATGTTGAAGCTAACACTAAAGCTCAGAGCTAATGGTAGCACTAAGAGCTGACGTTATGCTTGTTTTTGGAGCTTTGACAGCGCTTGAATCAGCTGTTGGGTTTGTGGGATTCTGGAAGAATCGCGCCACCTAGAGTGCGTTTGGTGCAGCGACGGCGTAATTCTGACACGACGCGAATGCAGCAGAAGCTTTACGGTTTTCGTCTGAGGAATCTCACAGCTCAGAATCCACACAGGAAGACTTTCAGGGACTTAACGTTTCTGCTCACGTTATGCAATCAGTGAAACTTTCACTTTTCTGCTTTTACTGACATAAAAATCTGTAAAACCTCTCAAAGCACCGAACATCTGGGACTGCTGAGCTCCGCGTGGATGAGTTGTAGCTGAGTTTTGGGTGGATGTGCTGTCAGCAGAACCGGAAACCTCCGATTCAAACGGACGCATGGCGAGCCTAAACAAACCCTACGAGGGTCGGAGCGCGTCGTCACAAAACACGTTCTGAGCAAATCTGGAGCCCAACTTTAAAATCTCATCATCTATTGGCTGATATTAGTTTTATAAAGTTTTGATGTCAGTGGAACTGAACGGTAACAGAATGTGACGTTTTTACGTGATAAGAAACAACCTTCTAAACAAAGAAATTCAGTAGAAATATTTTTAATATTTATTAACATAAGTGTACATTTTTTTCAGAATTTTTTCTCCAATCTTAATTTTTGATAAATTATCAAAATTTTATTCTACAGTAAAAAATATAAAGTCGTCAGATGACTTTAATGGCAAAATAAACTACACATGAAGACAAATAGTACAAAAATTAAACTTAAATTAAGAAAAATAAATATTAAATCAACAGATAAATACAGCCAATAGATATTTAGATACTGTAATGATTTTGTTGCGTGTTATAAACATGCTGATGTTTGTAATCAGTGAAAATGGGACGTAATGTCGGCGTGCCTTCAGTCTGAACCAATCAAATAGCTCCAATCTTATTAACGAAGCTCCGCCCATGTTTTTTTTGTTTATATTTAATTTTTTTAACCTTTCACATGGAAGCCAAACTGCTTTCAGCATTGTTAAAGATGCACAGTTTGTACATATGAATGTTTGTGGTTTTAGCATGAAAAATCCTTTATAATGTTAATATGAAAAAGATTTATGTTGCTTTATATGATAAAAAAAATACTGTAAAAACGGGAGAAAAACAACATGGGTTTATTATTAATGTGTTTTAGGCTCTGAACTCTGTGTGTGTGTGTGTGTGTGCGTGTGTGCGTGCGTGCGTGCGTGTGCGTGCGTGTGTGTGCGTGTTCATTAGATACCTCACACGTCCCAACTGGTGCTCACCATTCTCACCATGACGTTTTCCCAGCATGCATCAGTGTTGACAGCAGGGCGGTGACTCGCGACATTGTCCTTGCACGAAGTTTGACCTCTGACCCTGCCTCTGTTAATTGAGCCCAGCTGAGACTTATCGATATTAAGGTGTCAAAAACATTTTTTTTTTTTTTAAATCACGTTTGTGAACTTCAATTAAAAATAAACAAAATGTGCAAGGGCTGATTGAAAAGTTGTGAGCCTGAGTTAACGGCGTAAACGAGGGCTGCTGTGTTTTTTTTTAAAGTATAAACTTATTCTAAAAAGTTCTTACACTTTCTCAAAAATAGTTTTGAAATAAACTTTCAGTACGACTGTTCTCTTCATACTGAGCCACAGTGGTTGACTGATAAGTCCTGAGCCTGGCCTGTAAAGAAGCTCAGGCTTAGAACTTATCATTCAACATCACTGTGAATATACTGTATTTTATCTCCAACTTTGGTGTTGAATCAGAAATCTTTGATTAAAGAAATAATATATTCCTAGGTGAGGGTTGACTGATAAGTTCTGAGCCACAAGTCAGGCTCAGAACTTATCAGTTATTTTTAAAAATCCATATAATCCAGTGTAAACATTGATTCAAGGTTGGTAGCAAAATGTTGCAGATTTGCGACTCTGACGTGAAGTGAGCAAGGGCTGTGACGTTATAAAACAGTAAATTTCTCTGAAATAAGTTTGCTGAGGTGGAAAATGAGTTGGAACTTTCAGTGCTAGGCTCACTATTTATCAATCAACGCTAGTACATTAAAAGCAGCCTGTCCAACATTTACGTATGCAGATTTTTTGTATGCTCAAGCGTACGATTTCCAGCTTGATTTATAGAGATTTTTAAAGTGATTTCCATTTGAAGTTTTATGTTTTTAGACGTGAAAAACACGCCGGCACTTTTCCACTCATCTGAATTATTGATAACATAAAACTATTTAAAGTTTCCAATAAATTGTTTTGTTTTTTGGGGATAAATGTGAAAAACATGCTATGCTTGTGTGTGAGGGCAGTGAAGGCATCGTAGTGTTCTGTGGTGCGTTTACTGTCCCTCAGACTTTGTTGCTTTTGGTTTGAAGCTGATCAGACGGTTTCAGGGTTCGCTGGTTGGAGGTGATTGTTGAATATTGTACAGAATAAAATGTAAAGATGTTTCCCACCTAAAATAAAGTTTAGTGACCGCTCTGCAGACTCTGTCAGCTTTACTTTTATTCTTTTTATGCCAGTTTTTACTCCGATATGAAGCTGATCCTCCTGAAGGTGGCGCTGAAGTTACTGTGTACGTTTGGAAAATCCTTTAAAAGTCAAAATGATAAGCCACTCCCCCTTCTGAAATTGACCAAAACGTTTTGCATGAAAATGACATAAAATAATTTCTTAGATAGTTACCGTATATGAAGTACCAAGGTCAAATTCAGTTTTGACTTTTTTCTGTTTAGAATTAGAATATCTGGTCGACTGATTAAAATAATGCTGAATTAAAAATTGGTTTGGTTTCTCTCTCTCTCTCGTTCTCTCTCCTTCTAACACACAAATCAGGTGTTAAAATCTAATATTCGTTCATTTATTTGAAACAACAGAAATTTTTTATCTAAAGTTAAATTATTTTGCCTGGTTAGTGTGTCATGCTAATTAACTGTTATCACCATGGTAACGGGGATGACCAGTCAGCAGGGGAAGCTGCTCACTGCTGGGAGCGGAGCTTCCCATCTCTGAAAACGTCGAAACCAATTTTTAATTCAGCATTATTTTAATCAGTCGGCCATATAGTCTAATTCTAAGCAGAAAAAGGCCAAAACTGAATTTGGTGACATTTTAATAGTTGTAGTAGAAAGTTTTGACTTGAATTTATCTGCCTTGTCTGGAACCAGGAATTAACGATCAGCGTAAGGCCACACCCACTGGCCTTCAAATCTCGTGATGAAGTCTCATCATGAAATGTGCCATTTTGAAAAATGGCACTGTGAAATAAAAGAGATTTGAGAAACGGGGCGTTATGAAATAAAAGTGTTATTATGAGGTAAGATTTCATGATAAAAAGGATTTTTCCATAGAGTTATTTATTGCATAATGTCATTTTTATTTATGTAATTTTGGCGCGTTTGCGTTCTATAATGTTGAGTTTGCTGAGATGCAGCTTTGACGTGTTCTTTCTAACACAGATGAAGGATTTCAGCTTAGCACTGGGAATTCCGATGAACTGCATCTTTCCTGTGAAGAACTACAGCTGTGAAATCTCCCTGGATGAGGACATGGATACGCTGATCCTGAGCGCCCTCAGAGGGATGCTCGACTTTGGGAAGACTTTCTCAACTAAATCTATCGTGCATAAAACCTGCTCAGTTAACCGCTACAACAAAACAAAGTGTTAACTTACTTATCAACTTTATGACAGAAAATTGTTTTTCAGTGTTTTCCTCTCACAACAGATATGATAGATACACAGATTTGATGCATGAACCTGATTTTCACTAAAAAGTCAAAATATCAGAATCACTTTGTCCTTGGTGAAAATGTCATTGGTTAAGTTCTTAATTTGTGTGTGTATGTACGGATTGCTGCAAACCAAATTTCCTCTTTGGCTTAATAAAGATTATAAAGCAAAGAAAAACGTGTAACCCTGTAGTCTTCCTTTGTTTCTGCTGTCGTTTTGTTTTCCCAGATTTAAATCAGGTTTTATAAATGGGACTAATTAAGGCTAGGCTTAGGCTTAGGCTCATTTTCTTTAACGCTGCAGATAATAACTGCTGCAGTCAACGTTCTTTTTCTATTTCTGGAAACTAAAGATTCCAATCGTCGGATAAATATTCAGTCGTGTTTATTCTGTGATGGACTATAACAAGTTAATTTAGCCCAGGTCCAGATATTGATCCAGATCCACATCTCATTCTAGATTTTGAGAGGCAAAAGAACAAAAATATGGTTTGTATTTCCATGATATTTATTTGTTTCGCAAAAACAAAATATTATCAATACAAAATCAATATTGAGGCATAATCTGTTTCCTGTGAAGAAGCTGTGAAATGTGGCGTTTGAACAGGCTGGAAAATTTAGAGTTCACGGACACGTCTGATTGGATCTTTTGTTCATGTGTCATGAATCACATACGTGTTATGAAGATGTAAATGGAATCAGATTTTCTCAGATCTGTTTTGAGCCTCATGCATACATGTAAATAAACCAGATATCAGATATCTGCCAATGTGACTGATCAGATACACAGATCAGAATTTCCTGACATTCCGACTTCAAGTATGTGTACTAAAATTACTTTATCCACATGTAAATGACATAAATGATCAATACGATGTTCACTCTGCATCAGCAGAGATGGAGGACAAACTATAGATATCAGACATACTGATGTTTATGTTAGTGTGATAATAGGCTCCTCCCACTTCTACACCCTGATCACATGACCAAACACAGATCCTGATAGAGTCTTGGAGATAAACACTGGTAGAACATATTAAATGTTTAAACCAAGTTTTTATTTTTTTCTTCATGTTGGGAAAAACCTGCAAATAAAATCCAATAAGAAATAAAGTTGCACCATTATTGAATTTCCTTCAAGCCTCACATTTCATTATTCCTTAACCTTCTCCTCCCAAACAACCTATAATCATAGAATCCTATAATCCCACATTTAACATTTCCTTAAAAAACAACAACTTATACATACGTACATACATATATCGATATATACATACATACAGTCTGGCATGCACATACATTTTTGGAGTCATACATGGATTCCTCCTTTAAAGTGCCCTTGAGGTTGTAATGATCTTAAGTTTTAGTATCTAAACCATTGTGTGACCCCCCCCCCAAAAAAAAAAAANCAAAAAAAAAAAACTTAGGATTTTAATATTTTGTTTTTTTTTGGTGGTGAATCTTGCCCAGAAATCAGTGGAAACCAGCGTTCTGTTGCTCTCTGTCTTCATCCTGATTCTCATTTCTGGAGAATTCATGAAACTATAATTAATGACTTTTTTTTTTTTAAATAAATTATTGTATAGTTTATTTAATTATCTAATGTCCATAAAATGTGGAAGAAAATGATAAATATCAGGCATCTTCAAATTTTTACTTAAATTTTACTTAAACAACAGTTAAAAAGAATAAAATTTACGACACAGAACAAACATGTTAGAGACACAACAATATAACCAGCAAATATTTTGCATTTTACCTGAGGACTGATCAGAACATTTAACATTATTAAAACTTTTGACAACTGATTTTCTGTCAGTTGAATAACTGAGCATCTGTTTCAACACTAATACATTTTTGAGTGAAGTAGCTGAAGTTTGATTTATTTTTGATGATCTGTCTGAAATACGTGATCAAATTATTCAATGTGTTTCATAAAATCAGAAGGCACTGTAGTTCTGCTTTTCTTTGATGTTCCACCTGTTTCACATAAGAATACAGGTGAAGCTGCTTTTTGTTTTTGTGCCCCAAAATGTGGAACAGCCTGCATCCTCCATTAGCCTTTTTTTTTTTTTTTTTNGTACTATTTATGTTGCAGTTCTTTTTTTTTTTTAATCTTTAATGTGTGTTATTTTACTTTAATTTTATGCACTTGTATGGTATATGTATGTATATTTAGATCTGATTTTTTGACTTTTCATATTTTGTAAAGCACTTTAGACTGCAGTTTTTGTAGGAAAGGTGCTTTACAAATAACAATTATCATTATTATTGCTTTTTTGTTTACTGTTTTACTGTAACTGTTCATTATTAAAATTAAAAGCGTCATGTTTCTATAACATAAAGAACGGATGTGCAAGGTTTGATTGATAAATTCTCAGCCTGATCTTGAAACTTATAAAGTAAGGCTCATAACTTATCAATCACCGCATTTTTTCCTGGGTTTTATAAAATAATAAATGTTGTGTTACAGATAAGGAGACTATCAAATTAATAATGTATCTGCAAACTGTGGTTTATTTTATTTTATTATTTTAGAGGCTTTCTGTGTGAGCTGCGCGCGCACTTTTTTTTTTTTTTTTTTTTTTTTTTTTNTTTTTTTTAAACCTGTCGCAGTGGCTGATGGGATTGCTCCGCCGCTGGTGTGGACATGTCCGCCATGTTTTCCATGGCGCGGGGCGCAGAAATGGCTGTTACGTCACGTTAAACTTCGCCTCAAATGGCTTTTCTTGCGTGTTTTGGGACAACCGCACACCGATGAATTCTACCTCCGCCAACAGAGTCGTGTCCCGTGCGGATTTACGTGGAAATTGGCGTGGTTTTGCGGTGGATTCACCGTTCCCTCGGATTCTCTGTGACTACAGTTGGTGCAAACAATGAGTAAACTCTCGTTCCGGGCGCGGGCGCTAGACGCCGCCAAACCTCTCCCGGTTTACCGAAACAGAGACCTTCCAGACCTGAACGACTGTCTGTCTATCAACCGGGCGGTCCCGCAGATGCCGACGGGGATGGAGAAAGAGGAAGAGCTGGTACGGACATGTTTTAAATTAAAGATAATGTTCTGGCTGATAGCATTAGCTGTGTTGTACAGTGGTATTCACCATGAGTTTACGTGCGGTCCCGTTCGTACATTGTGTACGTGGAGCCGTAAGGCCAACCTAATGTACGCCAACGACGTACACGATACGCTCGGTGTACGCTTTTGTCTTAGCGCCACTAACCTTTCTGAGCGTTCTCGGTCTGTGACGTAGATATTTTTGCGTTGTCGTCATGGTGAGCGGCGACGCAGAGTGTCACTGTTGCTAATCGGACAAGCTGCTAGCTTAGCACCGCTGCGTTAAAAGTTTTAGTCTGCTGTGATTCACAGTTTACGCACAAAATATTTATTAGCGGATTCTGCTGTTAATTTATTAAGAGACGAGAAACAGTTTAAACCCTCAGTAGTCTGAAGTAATAATTATTTAACTTTTCACTGAGCTTAGCTTTTATTTGAGTTAGCCCCTAATTTATTTGGTTTGTATAAAAAATGTGTGTGTATATATGTATATATCAAATGTTTACATCAGTATCAAAAATCCAGTTGTGACTGTAGTTGATATGAAAGTGACAAAAAAATTGAAATTTATCATTTTATTTTGGTTCTTTGGGTGTTTAGACCTCAGTAATCTATTGATAAATGCTTTCTCAGTTTCACAGGAAATTAAGATAAGTTAAGCTTTTTGATCCCACGAGGGGAAATTAATTCAGCAAGTACAGGTGCACAAAAAATACTGATTTAAATAAAATACAAATAACAATACAATACAGATATAAGCTAAATAAATAATGTAAAAGCTACAAGATAAAATTCAGCAGTATATATAAAGTATGTGGCAGAAAAAACTAGATGAGGTAGATAATAAAAATATTATAATTAACACAGTATTGCACTTCTTGGAGAATAAAGTGACAGTAAGTGAGTAGTAAAATGAAACATCAGTGCAGAAAACACTTAATTGCTACTTTACTACTGCTACTACTACTACTACTACTACTACTATTAGAACAATAATAATAATAAATAATAGTGACAATTATGATGGAAGGATGGAGGAATCTGTGAGGAAGTGAGAGATTCCAGCTCTCCAGAGGGAAGTTGAGGCTTCAGCTGGGTTGGAATCCCATCTGTCCTGACAAAGCAGGGATTCCTTGTAGCGTGTAGCTTGTGGTTCCTGCTGGGTTCTGTTGAAATGTGATTTTATCTTTGCGGTTTAGGAGCATCACCTGCAGAGGGCGATCTCAGCCCAGCAGATTTTCAGGGAGAAGAAGGAGAACATGGTGATTCCAGTGCCGGAAGCCGAGAGCAACATTACGTACTACAACCGTCTGTACAAAGGAGAGGTCAGAGTACCCAAACAGCTGATCCACATCCAGCGTGAGTACTGCTGTCACCACTACTCACTACTGTTTATTCTACACACACCTCACTTCAGCCTTTAAATGACTAGACCTTTGGCATGTTTAGGCATAAATGGAACCCGTGTATTTGTTACGTGTCTGCCAAGCATTTTCCACAACTTACTACTTGAGCGATAATTTTAGAATTGTTTTTCCTACCCTCCAGCTTTCCAGGCATATTTTTCCAACATAAAAATGAACTAGTAGAGACTTAAAACGTGCTCTGATAAATAATCCATCACAGAGAACGCGATGTCTATTAAATTTGTGTTGTTGAAGTTACTTAATTTAACCTACATGGAAGAAAATGTATGTCTCCGCCAGGGAATATAGTCCCATGAGAAGACAAGCTTTGCTGAAAAATTATTGTTCATGTGACTGATGTTTTGAGACCCCGCTTCAAAACTGGAAGTTTTGAACGGCTTCGAAACATCTGGATCCGTGGAGCTGAAAATGCCATCTCTAATTGTCAGTGAACGTGAATGCAAGTAGCATTTATAGAGCATAAACATGCAAAATCACCAGAATGGTCCTTTAATAGCCATGCCAAACCTTCAGTAAATGCATTTGGGACTGAGAAGTGTGTTTGTCTGTGAGCAGCTCTGGGTTTGGACATGGAACAGCCAGACTACGACATGGACTCTGAGGACGAGACGCTGCTCAACAGGCTCAACCGCAAGATGGAGATCAGACCGCTGCAGTTTGAGACCATGGTGGACCGGCTGGAGAAGGCCAGCATACACCAGGTACACGCCTCACCTGTCTGACATTCAGATTGGGTAGGTATTGCATTTTTTTTGTCACATTACCACGGAACGTCTCTGTCCCTCGCTGACAGGCAGAGTTAGATGTGTAATTTTATTGGTGGAGCTCAGATCACCAGGAGGGCTGCAGCCCTCAGCCTGTGTGCGCTGCGTGAGCGTGAAGTGCCTCGCTGTTTTTTATGTTTTCACGATGTCCGCAAGTGAAACGCCGTGAGAGGCGATCCAGATGTCGTCTGAGTGGGAGACAGAATATCAGTGTCTGTCCCCCGATGAAACGCCACAGAACTTAGAGAGCGTTTGGTTGGTCAGTCGTGCGTGTTTACTTGTTGTCTGTATGTTTTTCTGTCTCACACACACATACAAAGAGCTTTATGTTCTAAATATTTACTGTATTTATGTATTTAAATAGTTGTTGCTGGTAGAAGTAGACACTAAATTGATTTGAGATTTCAGTTGAGAACGTGTCTGTTCGGACCGTAAAGCACACCATAACGTCCAGGCCGGACTTTATGGTGTGCGCCGCAGCCGTCCGTAAGTGCTGGTGGCGTGGAACGTATCCTGCCACACGGACTACTTTTTAACCATTACAGCAACCGCTCATCCAAACAACTTCACACGTGACACTACATGTCCTGAGCAACAAACCTGCTGAATATCAGCTTCATACATGACGGATTCTACAGATGTTGGTGCTACAGACAGAGATTTCTGTCTTTGTATTATTTAGATGATTATCATTTTCTTCAATCATATAATTATTTCAACTCCTAAAATGCGTTGCTTGTAACAAGTGTTTGCTTGAGCCAGTTGAAGGCATGGTACACATGCACGGGTGTCACATGATCAGGATGCAGGGTCGGATTGGCCATCGGGAGAGGCGGGACTTTTATTGTGCGGTAATATAATATTAATTAAAATTAACTAAAACAAAGCAAACATAATTTAAAAAAAATGTATATTTTACAAGTTGGCGCTTAGATGAAACATGGATTCTAAAAAGAGAAAGGGTGGCGGGGAGAGACAACAGACAATTACGGACATGCCCCCCAACCCCCGGTAGGCATCTTAAATTCCCGGTAAAAATCTGGATCCCAATCTGACCCCGTCAGGACGGCACCACCTCTACCTCATTTTGAGCAGGAAAACCCCAAAACCTGGGATGTTTAGATGAAGTCATGATGACTGCTAAACTGAGATAGCAACATTAGCTTGTGTGCTAACTAGCCATGGAAATGTGTAGTAGCTCATCAGACCTTAACAATGAATTAATTAGGGTCAGCGAACACCTGGTATGGGGTTTAAACATTTAAATACATTATGTAATAGAAAGACATGAAAACTTTCTCATTTGAAAATGATTAAGTTTTGTGAAATGAAAAAGAGAAATTATAAAGAAACTAAAAATTGCACAAGCAGTTTAACATGTTTGCAGCAACGGCAAAGTCAGGAAGTCTGTAGGAACCCAAAATCAATTCAGAAAAATGTGGAAAAGCAGAAACGAGTGTGAAAGGTTAAGAAACGTTAGGATTAACCTTAAAATAGTTGAGAATGTCCTAGAAACATGCTGAGCGCCTCTCACGGCTTCCTGTCCTCAGCTGGTCTCTCTGCCGGAGGCGAAGCTGCTGCTGAACGAGGATGACTACCTGCTGAAGTCGGTGTACGACTACTGGGTGAGGAAGAGGAAGAACTGCCGGGGGCCAGCGCTCGTCCCACAGATCAAACAGGAGAAGAGAGACGGCTCCACCAACAGCGACGCCTACGTGGCCTTCAGGCGCCGCACGGAAAAAATGCAAACCAGGAAGGTCAGTCTGATGCTTTACCTTTACTGTCATCACATTTTACCATAACTTCTCATGTAGGTACACACACACACACACGCACGCACACGCACTCTTCTCTCTCTTGATGTTGAGGTACTTGTGCAGCTGTGAGCAGAGAGACTTCCTGTTACTAAAGACACTCAAACATCACAACTCATTACAGCAATGCTGCTGCAGCAACACTGCTGGTGCATGTTGCTGCTAATCCATCGTGAACATGAAGCACAGAACAGACTGCTGGCTGACATGATGTTTTTTGTTGCTGTGGATACGCTGTAACTCATATCTGCTGGACCGGAACGTTCTTATTGATGTAGCAACATGTAGCCGTAATGCTTCCTCCAACACGCCTGTTGGAAGTGGGATCGTGGCAGGAACTCCTTTCCACCTGTCATTGTCTACCTGTGTGACTCAGCGATTAACAGGCGTGTGGAGGTGATCAGCATGCTGCTGCCTTTATGCTGCACGTCACGTGTCGCTGTTTGAATGATCGTATTCTGCGTTTAGTGTGTCAGCACCACAGTCTGTTTCTGCTCGTAACGTAGATCTTTCTCTTATGATAAACTGCATCCTTGCGTGTTCTAATTTTCTAAAGTGAACACGTGACAGAGACGTAACACACGACTAACAAAAACAAGTTCATTTCTTAATCATTTAAACCATGAAAACACGAACTTTGACTCCATTTGCAGTGTTCTTTAAACATTTCTCCCTGTTCTTTGTTTCAGAACCGTAAGAACGACGAGGCGTCGTATGAGAAGATGCTGAAGCTGAGGAGGGAGTTCAGCCGCACCGTCACCATCCTGGAGATGATCAAGAGGAGGGAGAAGTCTAAGAGGGAGCTGCTGCACCTCACGCTGGAGGTGGTGGAGAAGAGGTTGGGACACTTCATCAGACACAAACAGGAAACAAACAGGAATGATAGCCGTTTATCCTTGGTGAACGTGGGATCTGGTTTCTTGGCCTTCAGCTCTCGCTCTTATCCACAGATTTAACATCCTGTCGTGTTTCCTGCAGGTATCAGATGGGCGATTTCGCTGGAGACATTCTCAGAGAAGTCACGGTCCCTCTGGTGGAGAAACCGGCGTACAGCACGCCGGTCACCCTCACCAACGGCAGCCGCCACAAAGCCGACATGAAGCTCAAGGTACCGACTCGAACTGGGTCTCTGAGGCTGATAGAAATAATCCTGTCATCCTCCATGTTTGGAGTATCAGCATCAGTGTTGTTGCCGTGGTTACTTGCAGTTTAATTAATTTTAAGCACTCAGAACATTGGTTAAAATATTGCTTTAGCTTTTCTCCACTATGGATTGGAGACAGGTGGCAAATTTAAAGATTTAAAGTTTTATAGTTTCTACTAGCCAACTGAAAACAGAAGAATCCAGAATAAACCGGATGATGAATGAATAAAGATTAAACGCTGAATCTGACACGGCCATTAGAGTGCAGCCGTGGTTCTGCCCTTCAGGATGCTCGCATTGGAAGGTGGATGAAACAGCCGTTATAGAGAGAGGAGAGGCGGTGGTGTGTGTCTTTGTAATTTCAACGTGATTAGCCATATAAACAGGAAAATGACTCACACTTTCACGGGGGAAGGATTAATAACGGGAATTCTGTGTGTTCTTTCTGTTTGTCTCCACTCGATTATAAACGGGGATAATGGCTCACAGTTTTGCTTTCACTTCTCTCCATGGAGCGCCAGATGCTTCTCAGCACGCTTCCCAGAGGAAGCGTGCTGTGACCTTTAGGGCGGTAACAAGGAGATGTACCAGCAGACATCGACTAAACTAGAGAAATCCTCAAAGCAGTGCAGATTAAAAACAGGACGATAAAAGATTTAAAGGTTTAAAGGAGAAGCAGATCAGACAGGAAGATCCACGTTTTATGAATATTATGTACATATGAACAAAACAGCCACACTAGAACCTACGATCAGCCCGTCCTTCTGTGATCAGGGACTTTTCAAAGATAAAAATAGTAGATGTGTCGGACTTGGCTCGGCTCAGCACGGTCCGGGTCGGATTCAGCATTAGAAAAATGCCTTTTTTGGTATTCGACCTTAATGGCCACTTCTAACAAATCAGAACCATGCATAATATGAACTCGGCTCATTGGTCGGGCAGTTGGTGTCACGTTTTGTGATCTCTTCTTCCTCGCCTTCTCCAGCCTCAGAAGAACCTGGTCTCCTCCATGAAAGACGAGCTCCCCTTTGACTTTATCAGGCCAAAGAAGAAGTACGTCAAAAGGGACAAACTGTACCCCCCACGCCGGCCCGGCCGCCCCCCCGGCCCGTACACGGTCAACAAGGCCGACATCAAGCAGTACGACTTCCACAGCTCAGGAGAGGACGAGTACCCACCGCCACCGCTGGTCAGTACTTCTTTATGTGCCATTTTTAAACATGGCGGCTTTCTGTAATGTGATTTCTCTGTGCTGATACTAAAGTTGCGTTTTGGTCTTCTGCAGTCGCCCCCATCTGAGCCAGACGAGGAGAACGATCCCGACGGCGTTTTCGCCTTCAGGCGGAAAGCCGGGTGTCATTACCTCTCTGTAAGTCTACTCAGAATCCGTATTTCTACCTCCATGTAAAGGTGCGGCGTTTCCTGACAGCAACATATAAACGGTTCTGTCCTCTGCGTGTCCTGCAGCCTCACATCGAGCCGTCGGACGGCGTTCTGTGCGAGCGGGCGGAGCCAACAGGGATCCATCCTCTGTGCGGCCGCCATTCTCTCACCATGCTGACGGTGCCGCAGCACTGGATCGGACTCGGCCGGCGCAGGATGGGCAGAGGCGGAAGGTGACCGGATCAGCTAGAGTTCTGTTTCTGGCTGCAGCAGTCTGCTGGGAACGCCGGCGGGATTTTAGGAAGTGGATTTTGAAATAAAAGCTGGAAGCTGGGTCTAAAATTCTGGAATCTCTCTCCCTCTTTCTCCCTCTCCTGTTCAGGATCATCCTGGATAGGGCTTCATCCAGTCTGGATCCGGTGTTGAAGCAGCTGGATCCGGACTTTTTTATGCACCTGGGCTCCAGGCCGGGATCTCCGTACCTCCACGACAAGCTTACAGCGAACAGTTTGAACCACAAAGCTCCAGCTGCCGCGTCGCTAACGGAAGTCCTGAACAACATCCAGACCCTGAGGCAGTGCTGCTTCAGACTGAAAGCCAGTCAGAACTCGAGTGGGCGGGGCCAGAGGACAGGAAAACCTCTGCTGGACAGCAGGGCAACCAGCCATGTGTCCAGCAACAAGAGCCGTGGATCAGGTGGGCTGTCATTCCCAAAAGTTCCACTAGGGGGCAGTAAACAAGCTCCGGTTGTTACTTAAAGGACCATACCAGAAATTTTGTATGTTTGAGCCACATACATGTTACGTTCCTCACAATTTTTTCCAAAACATAAAACCATATTTTAGTTTACGTGTTATTATTTCCGATCCTCTAATGTTTTTCTCTAATGTTTTCTAAATCAGATGTTCAGGTGATGCATCCACCTTAAAAATCAGTGTTTCACCTGCTGACGCCTATGCATGTATGTACCTTCTACAATGCATGCATTGTAGAAGGTATGTTTGCTTGTTTTTTTTTCTTGGTAAAAGCCATCTTCACTTGGGACTGTATTTCCTCTCAGAGACACATGTTTTGATCTGTGTAGCTCCGTGTTGGATCAGTTAGATACAGTAACTTCAACAAAAAATAAGAATGTTTTGTTCTCTATGATGGATGATTTATCTCAACATGTTTTAAGTCTCTATGGTTGATTTTTATGTCGTACTAGAATAAACTGAAACCAATGTTAGTCTGGAAGGTAGGAAAAACAATTCTAATATTTACCACTCCAGNATAAACTGAAACCAATGTTAGTCTGGAAGGTAGGAAAAACAATTCTAATATTTACCACTCCAGTAGTTTGTTTTGGAGAATGTTTGACAGTCATGTAACATGTATGCGGGTAGCATTTTTTTGTTGAGACATACAAAATCACAGGTATGCTCCTTTAACTCCTCTGAGGTTTGGCCCTGCGCTGTGATTGGCTACAGCTCATCCACAGAGTTTTCATGTCTGATGGATGCAGAGGTGCTTCGAGAGTCGGATGACACGCTTGAAGGCTAAACGTAATTGCTCCGTGCCACAGGAAGCTGATGAACACGGCGTGTGTTGCTGCTGGTGGAACTCACATGTTTTGCGTGTTGCATGTTCCTGCAGGCATCACGGAGGAGCAGTACCAGAACCATCAGCAGCAGCTCGCCCAGATGAAGAGACAACAGCTGCAGCAGCTGCAGCAGCAGATGTCTGTGTGCAAGCAGACCGCCATGCTGGAAGGACACGCCATGCAGGTACACGCAACATACAACATGTTAACATCACACACAACACGTTAACATCACACACAACATACAACACGTTAATATCACATACATGGAACATACAACATGTTAACATCACTCACAACAGGCAACATACAACACGTTAACATCACACATGGAACACACAACACGTTAACATCACACACAATATGTAACGCACAACACGGTAATATCACACATGTAACACATAACATGTTAAACATAATATGTAACACACAACCTGTTAACATCACATAACATGTAACACACAACATGTTAACATCACACACAACACGTAACACACAACCCGTTAACATCACACACAACATGTAACACACATCACGTTAATATCACACACAACACATCAGACCACAGCACATCTTCTTCACATCATGTGAAACAGCATGTGGTTTTCCACACGTGATTCAGCTTCTGCTGACATGGATCACATGATGCTATGACTAGGACAGGATCCACATCCATCTTTGTTACTCTGATTCACTTTGACACCATAGAAACTACTTCCTGTTTGGAGTTTCTGTCTGACCAATCAGCAGAGAGAGTGTNTGACACCATAGAAACTACTTCCTGTTTGGAGTTTCTGTCTGACCAATCAGCAGAGAGAGTGTTGTCATGTGACTTTTTTTGTGAACTTAAACTGAACAGGAAGTAAAAATTAACATGTTTAGTTTTTGTGATCTCGCGTTTCTCCTGATGGCTGATTGGTTCTTGGCGTCACGCTAACGACACGTTCTCTGCCGCAGACCGCCGTGTCCAAAACTCTGGACTCAGCCAGCGCCCACTTTGCTGCCTCTGCCGTGGTCAGCGCCCCGCCGCCGCCACTCGGCCACGTCAACAGTGAGAATAAACACTGTAAGGCTGGCGTTAACGGCGTCCTCCATCCTTCAGGTGGGTTCTTTGTCACTTCCTGTCTGGTTTGGAGCTTTTCTGACTTCCTGGTTTCTGAGTCTGAGTCTCTGCTGCTCTGCAGGAACGCCACGGCCTTCCTTCTCCACCGCCGTGTCTCACGGTGGGTCGGGGGTTCTGGCTCGAGTGTCTTCTTCAGGAACGGGAAGCCCCGCCCACTTGTCTCCTCAGTCGCTCCCCCACCAGCGGGGCCACGTGGGCGCCGTCTCCCCATCCCCCCTCCACCACCACCACAGTGCCCGGCCCTCTGCGCCCTCGCCGTCTGCCTTAAAGCTCGCCACCGTGGCCACGACGTTGGACCACCGAGACCACCGGGCGGCCAGGGTCCCGCCTGCAGGCAGCCTGGCAAGGTACACGCCTGTTACACGCCAAAATTCATGTTGAAATTTATACGGAAATTAAATCATAAAATTTGATACATTTTTTTAAAATAATAAATAATATATTAGAATACATATTTGAAAATATGAATACTAAAATTTTATAAATGTAATTACAATACTTTTAAAATAAGTTACAAACATTAAAATAATAAACAAAATATTTTAACTTCTTGCATGATTTAAGATTTTTGTGTTTTGTTTTGTTTTTTTTTACTCTAAATGTTAATTAAAACAAAATAAAAACAAAAAGTCACAGACGTGTGATTCCGTGTTTCACAGGGACGGACACGAGCCGGAGAGACTTGTGAACGGAATATCAGAGACCACGCTCGCCATGGAGGTCACATAGCACCCCTCCTCCTCTTTTTCCTCCTCCTCTTCCTCCTCTTTCTCGTCTCTGATCTGACCACTGAATGTGACTAAATCACCTCCCGCAGGAAGGCAGCACGGATGTGAACGAGCATATCAGAAGTTTTAACCGTGTCCGTGTTGTAAATGTACATGTTGTAAATGAGGACTGTCACTACCTTGTAAAATAGTATATTTGTATCATTATTGTCACGTTTGTTTTTGTTTTTTTTTTTTATTTCTTTCCTCATCTTCCTTTTGCACTTGAAAAAATGCAAAGTTTAAATTTCATTTCAAACCTGCAGCTGATGCAGGATCATAAAACACATCGACCTTCGTCGCTCCATTCGCTTATTTATTCACCTGTTTACATTTTCTGCTTCATCTTAAAGGACCATACCAGTGATTTTGCATGTTTGAGTCTAATAAATACAACCTACATAAATGTTACATTACTGCCAACCATTTCCCAAAACATGCTACTGGAGCAGTAAATATTAGAATTGTTTTTCCTGCCTTCCAGACNAACCATTTCCCAAAACATGCTACTGGAGCAGTAAATATTAGAATTGTTTTTCCTGCCTTCCAGACTGACATTAGTTTCCGTTCATTCCAATATAAAAATCAACATGTAGAGATGTGAAACGTGCTGAGATAAATTGTCACAGAGAACTTAAGTCATTTAAATATTTTGTCAAAGTTCCATAATTTAACTCATCTAAAATGGAGATACATGGAAGAAAATGTGTGCCTCCACCAGGAAATGTAGTCCCTGGAGAAAAAGGCTTTGACTGTGTAAATAACCTGTTTGTGTGTTGTATTTATTGGACTTAAACATGCAAAATCACTGGTAGGTCCTTGAAAAAAAGATAGCTTTTTTTTTTTTTTTTTTTTTTTTGTCTTGGTTCCTTTTCCCAAAGACAGAAAAACAAGTCGGATTATAATTTGGTTTCACAAATTGTACAGATTTTTAATTTCTTAAGTGTAAAACTGCATTTTTTTTTCCCAATAAGGCGAATATTTTCTGTCACTTTTAGTGAATAGGAAGTAGTTGTTTTTTTTTTTTAATGATTTTCACTTGAATTTTCCAAAACCGGCAAAGATTCAAGCCATCGCCCAATTATTTAAAATAAAAAAAAAAAAACATGCATCTTTAAACCAATCAAAAGCAGATATCAAACAGTAAGATTTTTTTATGTGACTTTTTAAACAGGTAGGGACTCTAAGCCAATGAGAAGCCAGAACTGAACAGAAGAGCAGTAGCTCCTCCCACAGGCCAGGAGGAGAACAGCCATGAGTATTTTGGTGAACATGTTTAGATTAATCCATCACACACTCTTTCTGTGTAACGTGTTCTTAGAGTGTCTCAGAAAAAAAAAAGCTGGGAAATAAAAATGCATCTACAGACAAAAGTTCCACATTTTCTTTATAATTCACTACAAGTCCAACTCAGGACCAGAGCGACTTAATGTGTACCAACATCATGTCGCTCTGGCCTGAGTTAGACTTTAGAATACAGAGAGCACCAGGGTTGGTTGATTGATTGGTAGGTTGGTTAATTGATAAGTTCTCTCTGGATCCTCCTCAGTCTGCGTTTAAAGCATCAAGTGTCTGCGTCGAGCTGATTTAAGACCAGACGAAGGAAGAGAACCTGAATGCAGAATCTGAGTTTTACAGTGTTTTCAGATCTGTACATTGTTTGTTCTGGTCTGAATCAGATCTGTACATCGTTTGTTCTGGTCTGAATCAGATCTGTACATCGTTTGTTCTGGTCTGAATCAGATCTGTACATTGTTTGTTCTGGTCTGAATCAGGGACCAAATTGTCATAAAGTTGCATTTACCGCTTGGTTTGGTTCAGTTTCACACAGGAAAACAATAAACCTCCACCAAGGCCAACAAACTCCATAATAAATATTAAATAAGTAAAAATGTTTTTAGAAAATGAGCCACCATGCTAAATTTCATTAAAATGGCCCATTAGCATTGATTTTATGGTGTTAATCTTTCCATCTTCAGCTCCAGACGGAGGTCAGGAAGCTTCTGCATTGCTGCAGCAGTTCCTACCACCTGTGGGGCTAAACTGTCGCTACGTTCATGCTGTTACAGCAGCTATGCTAACATGCTATCATCAACCCGCTCCTCACACTGCCAGCGTCTCTCTCTCTCTCTCTCTCTCTCTCTCAAAAAAAAAAAAGNAAAAAAAAAAAAGGACTCCATGTCCCAGAATGCCTTGCGGCACGGTGGTCCTGTGAGGCGGCGCATCCTGTCAGTCAGACAGCATCTTCAAAGACAGAAGAGAGGAATAGTCTGATCTGGACTGAAATTACACGAGGAACACAATCACTCCTAACAGCCTTTCTTCTCTGTTTTTTTTTTCTCCTTGTCATCGTTTTCTGCTGTTTTTGTCTGAGCCTGTTTGATTCCTCACACAGGGCACACCTTCAGGCGGGTCTTTGTGAGCTGTGTGCGGGTTTTTGTGGGTTTTTGCGTGTGTGTGGGTGATGGTGGACGCGGCGGAGTGCGGGGTTAAGGTGATGTGCCGCTTCAGGCCGCTGAACGACGCGGAGCGGAGCCGCGGAGACAAATACATCCCCAAATTTAACGGAGAGGACACGGTGGTCGTAGCGGTGAGTTTAAGCACGGAACCGGCCCGGTTCAGCCCGGTTACCGGATAAACACGGGCTAAACCTCTGCGGGTTTTGCCGNACCGGCCCGGTTCAGCCCGGTTACCGGATAAACACGGGCTAAACCTCTGCGGGTTTTGCCGTCACACACACACGCAGCACCGGAAGTTCCACTGCCATTTATTTAAACGTTAAAATGTACCGTTTGTTTTATGAAACAGCAACCAGGCTAATTTGGCCTAATTTAAACCAGATTTAGACCAGAACCAGCTGGTTTTAGGCCAGTCAGTCAGTTTTTAAACCAGTTTTATACTGGTTTCATTTTTCATTCATTTTGTTAGACTCATGACCATATAAATAATATAAATATTACACAACATGAAGAATATGAAGGCAGAAAAACCTAAATCACTTCAAATTAACACATTTTTCAAAAAGCAGCAAGTTTACGCATTATTTTTGGATTTTCTGACTGAAATAACAAAAAAAAGAAACTTAAACATAGATGAATATTTAACGTAATACTTCAGCAGATACTTTTCTCTAGATTTATGCATTAAAACACTTCATGATGTTCAGATTTAAGGAGCAACAGATTATTAAGAAATGATGTAAAATACAAGAACACAGCTGATCCTTCAGCTCAGTGTGTGTGTATGTGTGTATGTCTGTCTGCCTGCCTGTGTGTGTGTGTTTGCCTGTGTATGTCTGTGCGTGTGTGTGTGTGTGTGTGTGTCTGTCAGACCTCGTTATGTCCTCTGATTATGGATCTGATTTAAAATGTTCTTTCTGTAAAACTTCCTTCACTAACGAGCTCGTTACTTTTCAGTCATGACGGCTCGTTTTTAGTTTGTTCTAAACTCCACAGATGTATTCAGCTAATGAGGGTTGATTGATAAGTTGCGAACCTGACCTATGCCTGGAAACTGATTTAACTTTCAGTTTATTTCCAGCTGCTTCTCTGTAGATTTAGGGGCGGAGCTTCACTGTCTCCTGGGTAATGTTTCTATGACAACGAAGGATGAAGGCCATCCCACATCCCATGATTGACAGCAGAGCAGACACCAGATGCTGACTGGAGACCTCGTCAGCAGCACACACACACACACACACACACAGTGCTCTCTAGTTGTAATGATTGATGACCTCATGACCTTTCCTCTCGTCTTTTTTGTACCACCTGAACCTGTAAGGCTGATTAGAATGAGGCGTTCAGGTCAGACCTGTGAAGCTGCAGTTTTCCTCAACGCTTCAGTTTTATTTACAAACAAACATGTTTATTCTGAAGGATTTCGTTTGAGCTCAGAGAAAAACCGCCTGAATGTCTTTTTGTCGTTGTTTTCTGGAATCTTCAGCGGTTTTATGGATTATTCTGAGCCTGACGGAGGAAAAATCATTCAGCAGCAATCATCTCTCTGATTTGCTGAAGGACACAGACTTTCCCAGCGGATGCAGTTTCCATGGCGACTGGCATTTTATTGAAAATCTCTTTGTCTGTCTCTCACACACACACACACACACACACACACATAGCCTGAGGTCATTGACCCCGCCTCAGTCAGGATGAATTCGGCTGCCTTTTGTTTTCCTGCTGCTGTTACATCATCATCATCATCATCATCATCATCATCGTACGACAAAGTGTTCTTATAATTAGAACCAAGAACTGGATTTCATATTAAGTCAGGAAATTCATGGACAGCAGGAAGTCCCACAGGAAGGACAGGAAGTCCAACAACAAAGACAGAAGAGACGCTGACAGATAAAACATTAAAGTACAGAGACAGAATAAGGTTTTGTCTTTATTACTTCACAGAAAACGTCTTTAAAGGTTTCAGATCTGATCTGATCTGAGGATGGCGGACGAGACACCAGGAAGCGTGAGACGACCCTACAGGAAGTCTGCTGTCAGACAGACACACCCCCTCACTGCAGATCTGCTTCTGATTGGACAGAGTTTGATGAGACGTGTGTGTGTCTTTGCTTTGTGTTTCAGGGGAAGCCATACGTGTTCGACAGAGTCCTGCCTCCGAACACGGACCAGGACCAGGTCTACGAGGCCTGCGCCAAGCAGATCGTCAAAGGTCAGCGCCGCACTTCCTGTTTATCATCACACAGCACCAGTAAAAACTCCCAGACAGTCAGAGCAGCAGTGTGTCTAAAAATCACACCTGTATGACATCATCAGCGTCAGCAGCCAGCTAAGCTCCAAACCATTTAACCAATCAGAATGTCCCAAACAGTCACTTCCTGTTTTAATAAAGTCCTTCCAGCGTTAACGTCGTAACGGGACTGACGTTAACCAGAATTTCTGCTTTGCTGTTCCTGCAGTGTCAGCGTGAAACCCGACACCATCAGAACATTATGATATTATTATGTTCTTAACAGCAACCAATCAATAATCGATTAATCACTGAAAGATGTCTGTGGGATTTCTCTGATTCTTCTAAGTTAGCGTAGCGACTAGAATGTTGAGGCGTGTGTGTTTTTGTGTGTTTCAGATGTCTTGGGCGGATACAACGGCACCGTCTTTGCTTACGGCCAGACGTCGTCAGGGAAAACGCACACCATGGAGGTCAGCCTACTTCCTGTCTGAGCGGCGTCATGCTCACGCTGCGTTTACGTCACGCTGCTGGTTATTTACATTTTATTTATGTTCTGACAGCTTCAGCTGTTCATACGTGTGTTTACACCTGTTTATACGTGCGTTTACACCTGAAACCGTCCTGATGAGAAACCAGTTTAGTTTCTGAGATGAAACAGAAATAAAACGAGGCGTTTTAACATGTTAGCATGTTGCTGCTCCTCAGTCAGACTTTATTCACGTTCCTCATGACGATAGAATTATATCATGACGATTTCATAACCATGCACACGGCATGAATGAAAGTGGCAGTCCAGATGTGTCGTCTTAAAGATGGCGTGTTTTGACGACGTGTTTTAAAGATGGCGTGTTTTGATGACGTGTTTTAAAGATGGCGTGTTTTGATGGCATGTTTTAAAGATGGCGTGTTTTGACAACGTGTTTTAAAGATGGCGTGTTTTGATGACGTGTTTTAAAGATGGCGTGTTTTGATGGCATGTTTTAAAGATGGCATGTTTTGATGACGTGTTTTAAAGATAGCGTGTTTTCAGGGGAAGCTCCATGACCCCCGGCTGATGGGCATCATCCCTCGGATCGCCAGGGACATTTTTGACCACATCTACTCCATGGACGAGAACCTGGAGTTTCACATCAAGGTGAGGACTGGGACCTGTAAGCTGCCACGCATGACGCATCCAGCTCCATGTTAATATTAACAATACTAACATTATAACACGTTATAATACATTATAATATTATTAATATTATAATGTATCATGTAATACATTGTAATATTAATATCATGTTAATAATCTGCTTCCTCTTGATCACGTATGTTTTCTTCAACATGAATTTACTGATGTGAGTCTGTTCACATTACATCATTTCTATTCTAGGAGGAGCTGCTGCGTGTTGCTAGGTGACTACTTAGTGGTTATTAGGGTGTTACTAGCTAAATAGCAGTGTGTTGCTAGGGGGTTTCTAAGCAGGTCTAAGCTGTTACTCTCCAAAATACATCTGGGAAACAACCAGAATATATTTACATTTTGGTTCTTGATGTAAATATAAGATTGAAGTGATTTTGGGTGGTTTAGGCGGTATTAGTTAGGTGGTTGCTAGGGTGGTGGTTAGATGTTTGCAGGGTGCTGCTTAGATGGTTTTTAAGTTGTTAGGTGGATAGTAGAGTGTTGTGAGGTGGATAATAGGGTGTTGGTTAGGTGGTTTGTAGGGTGTTGCTTAGATGGTTTGTAAGTTGTTAGGTGGATAGTAGGGTGTTGTGAGGTGGATTGTAGGGTGTTGCTTAGCTGGTTTGTAGAGTGTTGCTTAGATGGTTTGTAGAGTGTTAGATGGATAATAGGGTGTGTTGGTTAGGTGGTTTGTAGGGTATTGCTTAGATGGTTTGTAAGTTGTTAGGTGGATAGTAGGGTGTTGTGAGGTGGATAGTAGGATGTTGGTTAGGTGTAGAGTGTTGCTTAGATGGTTTGTAGTGTTAGGTGGATAATAGGGTATTAGTTAGGTGGTTTGTAGGGTGTTGCTTAGATGGTTTGTAGGGTGTTGTTAGGTGGATAGTAGGGTGTTGGTCATGGTGGTTTGTAGGGTGTTGTTAGGTGGGTAGTAGGGTGGTGGTCATGTGGTCTGTAGGGTGTTGTTAGGTGGATAGTAGAGTGTTGGTCATGTGGTCTGTAGGGTGTTGTTTGGTGGATAGTAGGGTGTTGTTAGGTGGATAGTAGAGTGTTAGTCATGTGGTCTGTAGGGTGTTGTTAGGTGGATAATAGGGTGTTGGTTATGTGGTCTGTAGAGTTGTTAGGTGGATAGTAGAGTGTTAGTCATGTGGTCTGTAGGGTGTTGTTAGGTGGATAGTAGAGTGTTGGTCATGTGGTCTGTAGGGTGTTGTTAGGTGGGTAGTAGGGTGTTGGTTATGTGGTCTGTAGGGTGTTGTTAGGTGGATAGTAGAGTGTTGGTCATGTGGTCTGTAGGGTGTTGTTAGGTGGATAATAGGGTGTTGGTTATGTGGTCTGTAGGGTGTTGTTAGGTGGATAGTAGAGTGTTGGTCATGTGGTCTGTAGGGTGTTGTTAGGTGGATAGTAGGGTGTTGGTTATGTGGTCTGTAGGGTGTTGTTAGATGGCTCACTTTGACTTGTTGCCATCCTTGCTGTGATCAGGTCATAGTTTCAGGGTAAAAATTCAGCGAGCTGTAAATGCAGACATTGTGAGACTTCATGTCTTAGCAGCAACAGGAAGCAGTGATGCATTCGCTGACAGACTGCATGCTGAGCTACAATATGGCCAGTGACCACCCACCAGTCTGCCGTCTGTGTGCTTCATCATCATGAGAACTTTAATGTCGCACTTCAGGAACAAAGATTTACGTTTTATCTGTCATATCGTTAAACCCGAATATCTTTAAACCTGAATCGGTTGTCTGAGAATTTCGTAACACCAAAGCTTAAAGCTAGTTTCAATCCAAACAGGATGAGTTTAAACCTTTTGGCTTTCTCTACCTGGATTTTCACCTCCATTGCTCTAAACAGTTCATCTCTAATCACGAATCATCTGCAGCTCGCTGTGCAGGTTTGAAGATTTAAACACCAACAGAAAGTTGAAGACTGAGCGGCAGGACGTGGCGAGAGAAGGCGGAGGTTTAAACTCTGTGCGTTTCCTCTCTGTTTCCTCAGGTTTCTTATTTTGAAATTTACTTGGATAAAATCAGAGACTTGCTGGATGGTGAGTAAAATATGAAATCTCTCTCTTTGGTAAAACGAGGTCGGTACAGAGTGAGCGGCCACTGATCGTCTGGATTTGTGTTTGTAGTGTCAAAGACCAACCTGGCCGTCCACGAGGACAAAAACAGGGTTCCCTTTGTGAAGGTAAGAATCCGCTCAATGAAGAAAACGCAAACCAGAAAACTAAACGTTGCTGCTGATGTGCTTCTCATCTTCTGATTTACATTATTTGTGTTATTAAACTTTTCCTGTAATTAAAAATAGTTTATTATAATGTTTCTGAGGGTTTACGTAGTCCGCTTTAGTCCGATACCTGGGAATATTCCAGCTTTGCAGTAATTTGATGGTGTGTTTACGTGTATTCGTACATGAGAGTGTGTATGCCTCAGAAATCTTCCACGGATCCCCTGTAGTACATCCTCGGACCACTAGGGGGTCCACAGCCCTCTGTTTGAGAAACAGTGTTGTAGGGTGTTCTGATGGGCGTCCTCTTCTCAGGGCTGCACGGAGCGCTTCGTGTCCAGTCCCGAGGAGGTGATGGACTTGATCGATGAGGGGAAGGCCAACCGCCATGTCGCTGTCACGAGTGAGTCTTCAGTCCATCAGAGTCCCCAGTCCATCAGAGTCCAGTGTCCATCAGAATCCTCAAACCATTAGAATCCTCAGTCCATCAGAGTCCTCAGTCCTTCAGAATCCCCAGTCCATCAGAGTCCAGTTTCCATCAGAGTCCAATGTTCATCAGAATCCTCAAACCATTAGAATCCTCAGTCCATCAGAGTCCTCAGTCCATCAGAGTCCAATGTCCATCAGAGTCCTTTTCCTTAATGTGGGTCTGGTCCTCCTGCAGACATGAACGAGCACAGCTCTCGCAGTCACAGCATCTTCCAGATCAACATCAAGCAGGAGAACGTGGAGACGGAGATGAAGCTGTCGGGGAAACTCTACCTGGTGGACCTGGCAGGAAGCGAGAAGGTTTGTTCTTTTCTGACGTCATACTTTTTAATTCACTGTGTTTTCGTGTTGTTAGCATGGAAGCGTGTATCTGAGCTCTGAGGCTGATGTGGTGTTTCTTCTTCAGGTCAGTAAAACCGGAGCAGAGGGCGCCGTGCTGGACGAGGCCAAGAACATCAACAAATCTCTGTCGGCGCTTGGGAACGTCATCGCCGCTCTGTCTGAAGGATCCGTAAGTCGTCAGATGTGGTTTTACTGCTTCTACTTTGGGAAGTTGGCGTGTTCCCGTGTGTGCATGGAACTCCTGCATTGTGGCTTTTCACGATTCTATCTGTGATTTCCAAACGACGGGAGGTTAGAGGTCAGCCTGCTGACCTCAGGACTACACTCAGGACTACTACCGTCTTTATGCAGACGATGTAGTCCTGTACCTCACCAAGGCGTTCTGCTGCTCCACATCTGAGGACGTGGTGTTCCGCTGAAAAATGGTGTGTTGTCCCTGCAGGTAGGAGTTCTCGTGTCTCATGTCTCAGTCAGGAGAGCTGAGGAGGTTCAGGATTCCTGCTGGACGTATTCCAGGCACGTCCAACAGGAAGGAGACCACGGGGCAGACCCAGAATCCTCCATGAGGGCTGTCCCACATCATATCATTCAGGATAACGCCACTATATATTTTTTAATGATAAAAATTTGTCGATCATGATATTGCGTTGTGATGACGTGTTGATGAATTCTCACATCGCGATCGACAAGAAGAAACTAAACATCACGTCTGAAAGTATCAGCTCAGCGTCTGATGAATTATTTCTCTGCTGTCTGAAATGGTTCAGCTACAAGCTAACTGGCTAACAGCTACAAGCTAACATGGTAACAGCTAAAGGTGGAAACGCAACAAATTAGTTTCTCCATCTGAAGCAGAAACACCTGGTGAATATGAAGAAAGTCACATGAGGAGAAGAGCCAATCAACTGATTTGAGACACAACAAATAGGAAGTGATGCTGACTCAGTCAAGCATAGCTGGAGCGTTAGCTAGCTGTACTTCTTGTGACAGATCAAGCTAACGGTGGAGTGAAATTAGCAAAGCAGAGACTTGAGAGGAAACTACAGAGCAAATCTAGAAAAGATTGGAGGGATTATATATCCCATCTGGCCTGGACACGCCCCCAAGAAAAGCAGGGGGCGTGGCTACAGAGGGAGATTAGGCTACTTTACTTAGCCTGGCTAATCAGTGGAAAATAGACGGATGGTTTCAAAATCTGTCCACAGCTCTGATCTCGTTAGTAGAAAAGCAGGTGGAGTGAAAGTATGACTGTCAGAGCACACGTATATAACGTGTTGTTGATGCTTCCTGTCTGTAGAAAACCCACGTGCCGTACAGGGACAGCAAGATGACCCGCATCCTGCAGGACTCTCTGGGCGGAAACTGTCGCACCACCATCGTCATCTGCTGCTCGCCGTCCGTTTACAACGAGGCAGAGACCAAGTCCACGCTCATGTTTGGACAGAGGTGAAGCCTGCACGTCTTCAGATGCCATGTTTTTCTGTCCGTTAGCGGCGAGGCGAAGCGGCTGAAATGTTGGTTGGACATGTTTGTTTTTTTAGGGCGAAGACCATTAAGAACACGGTGTCTGTGAATCTGGAGCTGACGGCTGAAGAGTGGAAGAAAAAATACGAGAAGGAGAAGGAGAAGACAAGGAGCCTGAACATCATGATCCAGAAACTAGAAAACGAGCTGAAGCGGTGGAGGAAGGGTAAGAATTATTGATCAGTATTGATCAGGTTTTATTTTTGATCATTTTTTTTATATCAGTGACGACAGTAGCACTCTCTGTCCCTCTCTGTCTCTCTGTCTCTCTCTCTCTCTCTCTCTCTCTCTCTCTCTCTCTCTCTCTCTCAGGTGAGTCGGTACCTGTGGACCAGCAGCTGAGTAGCAGAGATAAAAAGAGCAGCAGTGACATCACCACCAACACCGTGATTGACAGCTTGGCTCCGCCCCCTGTCCCTCTGTCTGAGGAGGAGAAGACTCAGTATGAGAACCTCATCACGGATCTGTACCAGCAGCTGGATGACAAGGTAAACGCCACTCCTCAGACTGCTGCTGGGGTGTAAAAAGTTGTCAATCGTCAACCTGTCGATCCTTGTTTCCAGGACGACGAGATCAACCAGCACAGTCAGATGGCAGAGAAGTTAAAGCAGCAGGTGCTGGACCAGGACGAGGTGAGGTCCGGACTCGGTTGTTATGGTCTGAGACGCAGATCCCGTTCCTGTGGTGAATCCGTGTCTGGTTTTCCGTGCAGCTGCTGGCGTCGAGCCGTCAGGACTACAAGCGCCTGCAGGAGGAGCTGTCGCGCCTGCAGAGGGAGAGTGACTCCTCCAAACAGGAAGTGAAGGAGGTGCTGCAGGCGCTGGAGGAGCTCGCCGTCAACTACGACCAGAAGAGCCAGGAAGTGGAGAACAAGAACCGCTGCAACGAGCAGCTGAGCGAGGAGCTCGGCCACAAAACGGTCAGCGAGCTGATACTGGGTACACTGGTTATACTGGTTTAAACTGGTTATACTGGTTTGAAGTGGTTATACTGGTTTGAAGTGGTTATACTGCTTTATACTGGTTACACTGGTTATACTGGTTTAAACTGGTTATACTGGTTTGAAGTGGTTTATACTGGTTACACTGGTTATACTGGTTTAAACTGGTTATACTGGTTTG
Organism: Lucifuga dentata; assembly: GCA_014773175.1. NCBI lineage: Eukaryota > Metazoa > Chordata > Actinopteri > Ophidiiformes > Bythitidae > Lucifuga > Lucifuga dentata. Next base: position 484 of record VXCM01003793.1, on the reverse strand, counting down.
AAGTGGTTTATACTGGTTACACTGGTTATACTGGTTTATACCAGTTATACTGGTTTAAACTGGTTATACTGCTTTATACTGGTTACACTGGTTTATACTGGTTTACACTGGTTATACTGGTTACACTTGTTATACTGGTTTAAAATGGTTTATACCGGTTACACTGGTTATACTGGTTTAATCTGGTTTATACTGGTTACACAGGTTTATACTTCTTTATATTGGTTATACTGGTTTAATCTGGTTTATACTGGTTTACATTGGTTTAACTGGTTTAAACTGGTTTATACCGGTTACACTGGTTATACTAGTTTAATCTGGTTTATACTGGTTACACAGGTTTATACTGCTTTATATTGGTTATACTGATTTATATAGGTTTATACTGTTTAAACTGGCTTACACTGGGTTATACTAATTTATCTTCTTCTTCTTTTCCTTTCGGCTTTCCCTTCAGGGGTCACCACAGCGAATCATCTGCCTC
>VXCM01003792.1:12791-69696 GCA_014773175.1 Lucifuga dentata | reverse complement strand
TGATTTCATTTATGTCTGGTGTTACTTCTCTTTTAGTGGTTTATGTGTGCTGGAGCTGAGGCCTGTTTTTTTTTATTTTTTTATCTTCATCTGACCAGACCAGATCAGAATAAAGTTGAAGGAAAAAAACTCAGCAACGTGAATCTTTCAAACACAACGCAGTGACACCGCTACACCTGCTGTCTTTAAAACGGCTGTTATCAAACCCTTAATTAAAAAAACAACACTGAATTCAAGTGTTCTTAATAATTATAGAATAATTAAAGACCAATCTTGCATCTTCCCTTCCTCTGAAGAATTCTGGAACGTTTAGTATCAGACCAGCTGATAGATTATCTTACTTCTAACAGTCTATTTGAAGCTTTCCAGTCTGGTTTCAGGCCATTTCAGAGCAATAAAACCACCCTGACAAACTAGTTAATGACCTACTTCTTACTGCTGATTCTGGCTCCACCTTTATTTTAATTCTCCTTGATCTTAGTGCAGCTTTTGATACTATCGACCGTGATATTTTGCTTGATCGCCGTGAGGGCTATCTGGGAATCTGTGACATGGTCTCTCTTGGTTCAGATCCTACCTGACAAATATGATTCAATTTGTTTCATTAAATGATACGACATCATCTCATTATTCTGTAGGATTTGGTGTTCCTCAGGGTTCTGTACTTGGTCCCATTCTCTTTTTGATTTATATGCTCCCGCTTGGTGACCTAATTCACAGTTTTAGTGTAAATTTCCACTCCTACGCTGATGATGAGCTTTATGTTGCCATAAGTGTAAGTGATCAATCAGCGGTTTCTAACCTGGAGGCCTGTCTCCTGCTGTTAAGGATGACAAGAAGCATGTTTGAAATTATGTGCGCAAAAACTGAGATGCTCTTCTAGCTTGAGCAGATCTACGACAAGTTCTGAGAACAGCAATGAGCAGCAGCCAATGAGAGCATGAGAGGAGGCCGAAATGACAAAAACACCAGCATCCGCCTCTTTTTCCTCTTTTTCTGTAAACATAGCATTCATACTACATGAACAGAGTCCATATTGGCAAAATCAAACTCACTTCTTGTGTGTTTTAATTTTTCATGTGAGGTTTCATGAGTATCAATTTCATACGGGGGCTGACAGACATTGTAGTTTGTGCATCTCTAGACATGTAACGTGCACGCATCATCATGATGGAGTAGTTCTAGGATTCTGGGATTTCTGAAGCCGTGGTCTGATCTTGGTGTTCATCTCTGGGCTTTTAAACTGTTTGGTGTCATAGAGCCTGAGTAAAGGTTAACATATGTGTGCTGTTCATAACAGAAAAATGCCCGTATCACTGTGATAGAGCAGAATAATCAGGACTGCCATTTCCTTTTACCTGACAGTTAAATAATACTGCTGATCCCATCACCACAACTTCATAAGATGTCCTGTTCAGAAAATGAAAGCTGATGTTCATAGATTCTTTTTCTTTAGCATCAGATTTGAAACTACAGAATTGATGTTGGATTCATTTGAGGACATGTGAATTATAGAAACTACAACAGATTCATCAGCTCAGTACTCATAATGTATCAAGATGAAATAAGCAGCGAACGCACACTACTCTCTTTGTAAAATAATAAAGTAAAAAGGGATTTGCTTTAAAAAGAATCCTCTCTGGAGAATAAATCAATTACAATGAGATAAAAGTGTGTTATAAATAAGGAAGCTGTAAAGAAAGCTGCTCCTCTGCTTTGTTCTCCAGTGATGCTGAGAGAATGTCTGTGAAGCTGTGAGGCTTTCAGAAGGTGAAATGAATGAAGGTCGAACCTTTAAAATAAGACTGAGTGCTGTGACTTCCATCTTACACTGAGGCTGACCAGAACGCCTGTTTTTCCTGGGAAAATCTTAAACGTCCCGACTTAAAGGACCATACCACCCATTTTGCATGTTTGAGCCGAATATATTCCATTTTCATACACGTAACGTTACTGACAATCGCTTCCCAAAGCATACTACTGGAACGGTGAATTAAAAATGTTTTTCCTACCTTCCAGACCTCCATTGGTTTCAGTTCATTCTGGTATTAAAATCAACTTGTTGATACTGGAAACGTTCTTTGGATAGGTAATCCATCATCACCAACAAGACGTGTATTCAGGTTTTTTTGAAGTTACGTAATTTTAGCATTTAAGCTCAATAAAAAGCGTGGAGTGAATGTATGCCTCCACTGGGGAATATAGTCCCAAAAGAAGACCTGCGTTTATGGAAAAATTTAAAGGACCGTGACTTCATAAGGCTGTGTAACTATTAGCAGGAGAAACATGGATTTTTAAGGTGGGTGTATCACTTGAATATTTGATTTTCAAAGATTAAGAGATTTTGCAAAATATCAGGAAAGCTGAAATACGGTTTTATCCTTTGGGAAATGATTGTCAGTAACATAACGTATGAAAACTGAATGTATTAGGCTCAAACATGCAAAATGACCGGTATGGTCCTTTAATGCCATTAAACACCAGAGGCAAATAATATTTTGCATATTAATAATATTTTTTTGAACGATCGTTCTGGAATCATTAATGTTAATGGAGCCTTTCACATCAATGACAGAGTTTCACTTGATGAAATTGTGGCATTCATTTTTTCAGATCAAGCTCGAGTCTTCCAATTTTTTCGCTTGCAAATTCAAACGCGTCGGACCAATGAAGGTGTTGCAAAAAAATAAAAAATAAATAATAATAATAATAATAATGATAATAATAATAATAATACATTCCATTTATATAGCACTTTTCTAGATACCTAAAGTTGCTTCACAAGACACATATCAAGACAAAACAAAACAAGAGCTAGGCTGAGGATAACTGGGAAAAATAAATAAATAACTAAATAAATAAATAAGGAGGGAGTATCAGTGGGACAAAGTGATACCAAAGAGGTGGGTTTTGAGAGCCTTTTTGAAGGTGGAGAGGTGTTAGCTTGGCAGATTCTGGACATTTTACAGTTTATTGGTGGGTTTGTGTGGTAGGCCATAGAGGATGCTGCTGCAGTCGTCTATCCTGGAGGTGATGAAGGGATGAAGGTTTCAGCAGCAATGAAGGACGGGGAGGGTCGAAGGTGGGCGATGTTTTTCAGATGAAAAAAAGGCTGTTTTAGTGATTTGGTTGACATGGGGTGTGAACGAGAGGGAGGGGTCCAGGATGATGCCGAGATTTCGGACCTGGGTGGAGGGAGTGACGGTGGTGCAGCCATGTTGAGAGTGAAGTCCTGGGTGGTGCAGGTGAGGGAGTTGGGGCCAACAATGATAATTTCAGATTTATTACAGTTGAGTTTGAGGAAGTTTGCATCCAGCATTTAGTATCAGTGAGGCGGGTGGTGAGAGGAGTGGGTGGTGGAAGAGAGGTAGAGTTGGGTGTCATCAGCGTAACAATGGAACCGGAGGCCGTGGCGGCGGAGAATGTGACTGAGGAGGAGGATATACAGGATGAAGATGAGGGGACCAGGCAAGTGTGACGAGGATTCAACAAAAACATTCAACATGGCGGCTCGTCTGATTGTTTGTGTCACAGTACGCCGTCCTGCGTAATAAAAGACAATGAGTATAAAGATGACGTAGCTTCGTTATGACGCTCTGAATGAATATTTACCTACAGCCTTCCTGACGTTCATCCAAAAGCTTTAATTCCTGCATCAAACAGGCTCCGCCTCCTTCATATTTAATGAGCCCAGAATCTGTTTTTTTTCCTCCTTTTGTTGTTAAATCAGGATCATCATCACTTGTTGCTGACTTGGTTTTTTCGTTGTGCATTTTTTTTTTTTTTTTTNTTTTTTTTTTTTTTTTTTGGCGTGAATCCATACAAATATTCGCAAAACTTGTGTCATGTCTAGTGTAAATGTATTTACTGCGACAAATTTGCATCGGAAAAATTTGCACTTTCGTGTCAGTTATTCATGTCACTGCTGGTGTCAGCCTTTATTCTGAAAAAACTGTATAAACTCTCCTATCCTACCAGGAGGTGTGTGGAGTTTAGGACTGTGACAGACACGCCTACTTCCCACAGGGATTGTCCAGGTGTGTTGAGGTGTGTGTAGGAGGGTTTTAATTCTCTCTTTTCTTTCCATCGCTTGGTGCCGTTTTATCCTTGTTATGCCCCTCCCCTCCCCTAAAGTGAAAGTGTCAGCCAATATCTCCGCTTATACAGCATGATTCAGTTCCTTGGGATTACAAACACACACACACACACACACAGCACCCCCTCCCCTCTATGATGGCAGCTCTTTGCGGGCGTTCTGACAGGTATAAGTGGCAACTGTCCGGCCAGGTCTCTGACTGAGGTTCGACTCACTTCATCAGACATCATGGCTGCTGTTTGGTGCCGAGCAGATCCGATTTAACATCCTGCAGACGTCCCCAGACCTCGTCTGTCTGACAATTCAATACGGGCTGCTGTAGTTTGACGGCTGAGCGACAGCTTTTGAGTGAGTTAGCGTCCCTGACCGTCAATTAGGAGCAGACCTCATTGACACACATAAAAACACTGCCATCCAGAGCTTTCAGTAATTGCGGGCGTGACAGTTAATCATTATCCATGAAAACCGCTGGTTCTGAAAACACCATCGCTGTTTTGATGGTCCTCCACCGCTCGAGTGTGCTCAGTTTTGTGCGGCTGTTTGTGAATATTTTTTTCTCTCCCAAGGCCAAATGGACATTTCACTTTAATGAGCTCACTATTGTACAAAACACAAAACGGCACGGAGCGTGGAGTGCCAGGCTGCGAGGGCCACTGAGAGTTTTAATCAAGGCTGCTAAAGGTAGACAATGGCCAATTAAAGCTAATAGCTTTGGAGCGATCCTAAAAAGCATCTGTCTTCATGTGCATTTGTTGTCCTCATATTTTTGGTGAATTTATGTATGTAAAGTTTAAAGCTTTTAAAAACGATGACTTCTCTTTTGTATTGTTGCAGTCAGAGAGCGTTTGGCCTTCTGATGCCACCAGAGGCTTCACAGTTCACAAACAATTACCCCAGCACCACAAACACATTCCACTTTTCACTACTTAAGACCGACCCACACAATTATGTACTTGTGAGCGCCGTAAACCTGACTCAAGCACCAACACTTGACACCATGATTATCGTTTGACAAAAACATTGTTAATTACAAGCGGTGAAGTTAAGTGAAGAGCCTGGCTGAAGCATTTCAAACACAAATTAAGCCTTTGCAAAAGCAGATAATGAGATTCCACATCTATAAGCACTTTTTTCACATAAAGTGCCAGCATCTTGCAGAAAAGTATTGTCTGACAGGAACATTTTCCCCTGTGTTCACTCAGAAGATTTATGTCCAACAGAGCTCCTATTTATTTTGATGTGACTTTTATTTGTTGTGTGTTTTTTTATTTATAACCAGCTCATTTGATATGTCTTGGTCTTGCAGCCTTGTTTCATATAACATCTTCAAGCTAAGGTAGCATTGCCTTCTGTGGGTTGAATAATTCATGACTTGCAATCCAATACTATTGGATTGGAGAGAGGAGGACTCAAAAGTTGAATTACAAAACATCACATTCTTTCATCTCATGAAGTTTTTTGCAAAGTGCAGGGGTCAATTATAAGTCCTCTGGCAATAGCTGCTATGAATAATGCACTGTAGGGCTACAAACCTGCGGAGAGTTACACTACTTGTGTAGATTATTGACGCTGAGACTTTTTTCTTCCTATCCTCAGGTAAAAAAGGAGCCTTTGTCTGTGGTCTCCTGCTCTCCTGCACTGTTCTTGTCTATATAGCCTGAAGGCAAAAGAGGCCTAATTTGCACCAGTCTGTTTTGGGGCCAATTATTATAATACCAAATGTACTGGAAACACAATAAAATTGAAAACAATAAAGAGTGGACGCGCCATTATCATACATTTTAATACTCTGCTAATTAAAGATGCATTTTATCTGGTCAGAAATTTGCAGCATTTTGGGTTGCTGGATCAAACTCGACACATTACCTGCATGACATCCACTTACATGTGAAAACTCACGTAAAAAAAAAAAAAGAAGAAGGTTTTTCTTCCTTGCAAAAAGCATATGTCTGTCAGAATGTTTACATGAACTTAACATGCTTTGATTATACACGGCTTAATACATCAATTTTCTTTCAACGTCATGTAAACGCCATAATTAGATTGAAATCGGTGTAAATTAGAGGAAGCTTTCTCTGAGTAACACACCTTGACTATGCTGTAAATCGATTTATTCAGGACGTCATAACACCGCACGCATTTCCTCACCTGATGGATCCTCCTCATACTCAATGCATCATGTTTTTTTTTTTTCCATAAACCACAGAGTTCTATTAATTCCCTCCATGCATGCATCTTACTCACATTATTGCCTTAATTAGAGTACAGACAAATTATCAGCAAGCGCATGCAAACGTACGGAGTGAAATGTAAAATTGGATATGCAACATTTAATCACATCAGTGACTTTTTTCTAGCTTAAATGGTTTTTCTCTTCCTTGGTGAAAAATGTGAAAAGTTCATTTTTGACTACACAAAGCAGGAAATCTCTGATGAAAAATCAATAAGATGCTTCCTCTGAGTGTAATCATTATTTTATCTTTCGCTCTTGGTATCTCTGTATTCCTGGAGGAAAATGCACCTTTGTAGCTTTTGATTTGTGTAGCATCCGTCTAACATGTATCACATGATCTCTCTAGTCGTTTTTGATGAGCGTAGCTGATTAGGATGTAACTGTAAGTGTGTTTTATTTTATGTTCCGCATATCTGAACTTTAATGTTGTCAGCATTCATGAATATATTTTCACTCTGGCTTAACATTTCATGTTAAAACTCAGACAAATTATGAAAGTTAGAATATAATAATAACAATAAAAAAGATTCACTGCTTTTCAAGAAGAGCTAAATATATTTGATAAGTAATTAAAAACAGTACTCATAATTTAATGTAAATCAAAGCCACTCAAATTAATTGACAGATTAAACATTAAACATCAACTAAAAATCAATTCTGCTAATAATGTGTTTATATCAGTAATGTCAGTCAAACAGGTCTGTATATTCTTAATTAGGTCAGATGAGAAGCATGCAAAATGATTTTTTAAATGTTTTAATTTAATTGTTGACATATTTTAATATATCTGTTATTCCTAAATAAAAAAAAGAATACTGAAAATACTATGGTGTTTTGTAATAAATTGGTAAAATTGCTATCCAGATATGAATACACTAAAAGAAAGTCCAAATATATTTTAAATACAGCTTGTATAATTACATGTAGTAGAAGTAGCTGAGTTACTGTTGTTCAGAGGATCTGTTTGAATGCGGATGCTGCGGATGCTGCGGATGCTGCGGATGCTGCGGTGCTGCGTCCAGCCTGTTCTGCAGCAGGATTTGGCCTCTTTCAGCACTAGATGTCAGTGTTCTCGCTGCTCTGATGCACCGCCAGCTGCAGCCTGGGACACCATCCAGAAAAAAGCTGTCCTTCTCTGGAGTCCTCACCACTCTCATGCTGAAGTTGCATCAGAGCCTGACTGCTCATCGCATGAGCCTCATGAGTACGTGTACGTTCTGTTAAACAAAAATCAGAAAATGAACTTCACCACCTGTTTCCTTTCATTTTATTGCCCCCTCAGAAAAAGAGAATATCAAAGCATTTTCTGACAGAGAATGTAGTTTGTAAAATATGGCTCAGATTTCTATTGTTTTAAATCTCCAAATAAATAAATAAAAATAAATCACAGAAAAAAAGTCTAGCAAAAGTTGCAAGTTGCAAGTGGTTATGCGACCGAGCCTTTATACGGCAATGGATAAGTTGGATAAGATATTCTGTTTTTGGGAAACGAGGATTAAGAACGGCAGTTCGATTCATCCAACACATTACTTTCCACTTGGCCAGAGATCAACCATGTTTCTACCTTTTCAGGACGTTCACATGGAAGGAGGCGCAAAAAGACACTGTCATAGAGAGGGGAGGAGGTTAGTGTGTGTGTGTGTCTTTGCTTTTGTGATTTTCACCATGATTAATATGAACAGCGAAAGTAACACACCTTTATTTTAGCAAAGGATAGGGGTTATTAACAGGAATTCTGTGTCTTCTTTGTGTTTCTGTGATCTCCGCTCGATTATAAAGGGCATGTAAATGGAGATAACAGCGCAGTTTCCTTTTCAATTCTCTCCACGGAGATTGGACAGTAACGGAAAGAAAACGAGAACTTGAGAGAAACACTAAAACCTTCCACACTTTTTTTTGAAAAGATATTTGAAAATATCGTAGTCCTGATTTTGAATTTTGTTCCGATGGAGATTGGACTTTTGAATTTGAGTTGCAATCAGACAAGAATCAGGTCAGCCTGATCGTCCTATGAGAAAGACCGGTCCAAACCTAAGCACCTGACAGGGGGAGTCCGAACACCTCCATACTTTGTCGTCAGCTGTTGTCGCCGCCTAACAAACTTAGCTGACAAACTGTTGTTTTTAACAAACTATCTGAAATCTCATAATAAAGTGAGCAACAGATTTTAATCCCTTCCAGCAAGCTCCGTCGTTCATTCTTTCCCCACTCAAACAATGGCGATTTTTTTTCGGCTCTCTCGCGCGGTTCTCTTGGTTCTTGCGGTTCTCTCGCGGCTCTCTCGGTTCTCGCGGCTGTGTCTGACTCCACTCAATGAGCCTGTCTGAGTGTGAGCTGCCCCCCCTGGTGGATGCTGACCTACACTACATCAAATGCCACTTTAGCTGTGTTTGTGCCACACAAACTAGATTCCTGAGCCAAACAGATATTAGTTTTATGGTTGGAGTTAGAATGTGTTGATTAATCTCATAGACGGAGTGTTGTGAAAGAAAAAGTATACCGTGAATCTCATTCATTTATACCACTCAAATTGATTCTTTCTAAAACTGAAAAATTTGAATCATTCTTTCAATGATTCGTGAACCGGCCAGCTCTAATGACAATATAAAAGCAACACAAGCAACACAAAATTCTATTTTGTTGACAAAATTGAACTGTTTTCTGATTTTTATTTTAAAGTCGGAAATCCAATGAACCGAGGGTTCATGGACCCTCAAGCTGTTTCACAGCCTCAGTGCATTATTCTCAAAATGAGTTTAGGCAGCAAATAAGTAGGAAGCCCACAAAATCAGTCAGACTTTTTGAAAAAAAAAAAAAAAAANAAAAAAAAAAAAAAAAAAACTAAAGAGGCATTCAAACTTCCTCCTTCCTTAACTTAAATGTAACTTTAGCCACTTTCACATCTAAATTAAAAACTCTGTTATTTTCATCTGCCTTTGTTTCATTAATTTTTCTCTACTGCACTTTAATTTCCCTTTCATATCCTTTGCTGTGGCTGTTTTTTTTTTGTTTGTTTTTTTTTTTATTTACAACTGCCCTGTAATTTGCACCAAAACATTTTAATTCTTTTTTATTTAATCATTCTTTTGCCTGTTTTACAGTGTAATATTGTCTTTTCTTTTGCATTATCTTTTAAATGTTTTTGCTGCATTTTTTGTTATGGTCTTACGTAAAGCATTTTCTGTGTCTGAAAAATGCTGTATATATAAAGTTGTCAGCCACCGCAGCTGCGCCGTGTGCGCATGTGCGTCACTATCACAACCCGGAAGTCGGAAGCGGATTCTGAAAAGAGCGCCTTGGTTAAAACTTGGATACGTTACCTGAAGGTGGGTCATTTTCGTTTATAATAATATATATTTATGACTTATAATAACAGTTTATGTCGATGCAGAATAGTTAGAAGTAACGTTAGCTTGCGGTCTAAACTCTTACAGAGTTTTTATTTGTCGTTGTGGCATTTTCTCATGGTCGTGTTGTCTGGTTTTTGGACGCTTTAGGTGGCTTCACAGAATAATCATCTGCTGAACATGTTAAATTTAAATGAGTAAAGCTTAAATTTACGCTGAGCTGCAGTGTTTTATTATTTTTGGAATGACCGGTTGCTTTTTCGTTAAAAAAGTGCCTCCCGCAGTGCAGTGTACACGACGGAACAAAACTCACAAATTACACAGCTCAGCACCACGCAAACTCTTTAAATGCAAGATTAAGGGGATTAAGCTAATTGGTAATCAACTTTTACCTAAACCTGTTCAGCTCTGAGTGAAATAAAGGCACATTTAAATGATTTTCTACGTTTGAAGTGATGTTAGGGGCCTGGGTGGATGATTAATGCAGTTCAGCCTGTGATTAAAGAAGGTTTGTGTCTTAAAGGACCATAGCACCATTTTGCATGTTTGAGCCTAATATATTCAATTTTCATACATGTTATGTTACTGACAATCATTTCCCAAAGGATAAAATCGTATTTCAGCTTTCCTGATATTTTTGCAAAATCTCTTCATCTTTCAAAATCAAATATTCAAGTGATGCACCCACCTTAAAAATCCATGTTTCTCCTGCTAATAGTTACACAGCCTTATGAAGTCACGGTCCTTTAAATTTTTCCATAAACGCAGGTCTTCTTTTGGGACTATATTCCCTGGTGGAGGCATACATTCACTCCACGCTTTTTATTGAGCTTAAACACTAAAATTACATAACTTCTAAAAAAACCTGAATACACGTCTTGTTGGTGATGATGGATTACCTATCCCAAGAACGTTTACAGTATCAACAAGTTGATTTTAATAGCAGAATGAACTGAAACCAATGGAGGTCTGGAAGGTAGGAAAAACATTTTTAATTCACCGTTTCAGTAATATGCTTTGGGAAATGATTGTCAGTAACGTTACGTGTATGAAAATGGAATATATTCGGCTCAAACGTGCAAAATGGACTGTATGGTCCTTTAAAGCTTGGGATGCTATGAGGTGTGTGTGTTGAGTTTTGGTGCTTTACGCTGGGATAGGAAGCCCTTTGTGTCCTGTGTGTCTAAAACCAAATGTTTGTTTTCATGGCTGCGAATCTACCTTCCTCACTAATAGTGAATTTCAAACTCACAACACAGGAATACTATGATGGTCCTTCCAAATTCAGCAGTATTATTTTATAGGCCGTACGAATATTTTAACAGATGATGCAATTGATGGTAAGCGTAGTTTCTGCAGCTCTCCTGCAGCATGAACATGTTCTCTGCTGGCTGTGCACCATTAGCTTCTCTCATTTGGTCATCTTTAATTTGCTGCCAAGTGCACTCTGATAAACTCACACTTTCTTGCAGAGCTTTGGTTAAAGATACACTTCTTGTGTGTGTGTGTGTGTGTATATGTGTGTGTTAAAAGCATCCAGTAGCTCCCCCAATTCCCCAAACTCACCCCTGTTCACTGTTTTGCAAAACCATCGCATTATTTCCACTTTTCTGGTTGTGGTCTGTGGATGAATAAACCCTGATGCTGCACATAAAAGCATCGTCGCTGAGGTTTAACACATTCTAATGTATTTTGGACTTTGGTTATTGAAACAATGCTGATTATTCCAGGTTGTGTCTGACCAGGATATATTAATTCCTTTAATGTTGAAGGACCATATTTTGCATGTTTTAAACCCCCATAAATATGACCCACATACACGTTATATTACTGACAACCATTTTCCACAACATAAAACTGTATTTTAGTTTTTGTGTCATTTTGTCAAATCCCCTAATCATTCAAAATCAAATATTCAGGTGATACACACACCTGCAACACGTACATCAAATGTAGAAGGGACAAGCGTTTTTAATTTCTCAGTAAAAGCCGTCTTCTCCTGGGACGATATTCCCTGGTGGAGGCATACATTTCCTTCTGTGTAGCTTCAAATAAAGTTAAATAAAGTTACCTTAACAAAAAAAAAAAAAAAANAAAAAAAAAAAAAAAAAAAGATATTTGGTTCTCTGTGATGAATTATTTGGCTCAAACATGTTTCATATCTCTACAAGTTGATTTTTATATCATACTGGAATGAACTGAAACCAGTGGACGTCTGGAAGGTAGGAAAAACATTTCTAAAATTTACTGCTCCAGTTGCATGTTTACGAAAATGGTTGTCATTAATGTGTGTGTGTGTGTGTGTGTGTGGGCTCAAACATGCAAAACCACCGGTATGGTNTTGTCATTAATGTGTGTGTGTGTGTGTGTGTGTGGGCTCAAACATGCAAAACCACCGGTATGGTCCTTTTAATGGACCATACTAGACATATACTGTAGTTTCTGATAGACCTGATGGAACAGTAAAGTTGGTGTTTTTCGGCTGGCGTTTCCTTTTCATATCTGGTTCCAAGTTGGTCGTTGGTCAAACAAATTAATTTTTTCATCCATGCCAAACAGATTTCTTGACACTTTCATCTCTGTTATTATCAAGAAGCAATGTATACTAATGCTGAAATGATTAATTGATCCTTCTGTTCACAAAAAAAACCTACATGAAGTTTAATAATTGATTGGCCTTATGAAATAAAAGTGTTATTATGAAACAAAATTTCATAACATGGAATTATTTCATATTTACTGATAGTTTTGCATAGACTTATTTCATAATGTCGTTTTTATATATTTAATTTTGGTGCAAGTGGCGTTCCACAGTAATGAGTCTGAGGTTCCTGCCTCACTCTGATCAGCCTAATAGTGTCATAATGTTTAAACCTGCTCAGCTCAAAATAACACACACACACACACACACACAGACAGACATGGAGCTTGTGAGGGCGTGCAGCCTGCAGAAATGTTGGCTTGTTGGTCTGGTTGTGTAGTTTGGCTCATTGGCTGGTCACATGAGGACGAGCCGGACCCTGTTAGTGTTGATCGGCTCCCCTTGTTTACAGTGCGGGCCCCTAGGGGACGGTACCAGGGTTAATTGCTGCTAAGGTGCCGCTCTGCCCGCTCCTCACCTCCACTCCTACAGATGAGATGACACTAATGAGGGAGTGCAGGAGGACACTTCCTGTCCATTGCTGTGCTGACCTATAAACCTGTTGTTCTCCACAAGATTTTTTATTTCATAAAATAAGCTAAACATCTTTAAATGTGTCGCTGTTTATTGTTATGTTGTTATGTAAATGAACTGAAGCGTATTCATTGCGAGCATCTTGAGTCACAGCCAACATGTGTATCAGGCCTCTCAAATGTCTTAAATAACAAGCGCAGCTAGAGCGAACAATGCGTTTCGCCGCAGGATTTGTCAGGTTCGCTCATGTGGCGAAATGTTGTTCGCACTCAGTCCACTTATTATTTAATACATTTGAGTAGGCGGTGGGCAGGCATGCCGAGTATCCAAATAAAAATATACATCTACAGAAATTGAAATATACATGTCACGGTTCATCTTCTCGCTGTGTATGCGCGTGTCAGCGTGTGTGACAGCAGTGTTGCAGTTGTAGCTTACTAAAATCCAGAAATCTCTGTCCGTCCGTTGAACCTGGCACTGTATGAAATTGAAATTCAGCAGGTTTACTGTTCAGGACCCAAGGACGTGCAGCGTCACATGAAGTTGTTTGGATGAGCGGTTCTTGGTAAAAATGTAAAAAGTAGTAGTAAAAAGTAGTCCACGCACGGCAGGATACGCTCTGGGTGTGGCGGCAGCATACGCTCCACTCCATGGGCACTCATGGCAGGCTGCAGCGTACGCCACAAAGTCCGGCCCAGTCTGAACAGCCACGCTTTGAACGGGCACTGCACTAGTGTTTTTTTTAAAGGCTTCCATCTACCTTCCGTTCCGCAATTCGGATTTTATCTTGCGATCTACTTAGGCAGGTTTCATCTACCTGGACAGGCCGCCCAAGTAGAGCCTATGTGTGGGAAACACAGCACAGACAGAGATTTTTCATCCAAACAGCTTCACACGTGACGCTGCACGTCATTGGGTCCTGAGCAATAAACCTGCTGAATATCAGCTTCATTTAAGGCTGGGTCGTCCCGTGAAACCTGGGTGGGTCGGTATGGGAAACACTGCGCTGTACACACAGCAACTGTTATTACGCTGTTGCCTTTACCTTTCACCCACTCTGTTTGGTTTTGTGCATACAGCCTCCTCCTGTCCTCCCCCCCTTTCTGCTGAGGCCATGAGTTTCTCCCCTGGTCCCCTCGGGCTCAGGAGCATCCAGGATCAGAGGGAGCGCTGGGAGAGGCAGCGCGGCCGGACAGGCAGGGAGTTGGTGCAGACAGAGCAGCTGTACTGCCAGCAGCTGGAGCTGCTCAACACGGTGAGTACCACGTCCTACCTGCTGAAAACATGTCACCAACACCAAGACTTCAGCTTTGCTCTGAATTCACGGCAGTAACAGTCCGACAATGGCTTAAACAGAAAATGTACGGGCCTTCAAGTTGTTCTTGTTGTCCTGACAATAATAATGATAATCTCTCATGGACTGTTCACCCCCTGCCATCTGGTAGAAGGTACCGGAACATACGAGCCGCCACCTCCAGACTATCCAACAGTTTCTTCCCCCAAGCGGCGAGGCTCCTCAACATCTTGCCCAATCTCTCACAGTCAAACAGTCAAACACACATACGCACACACACATACACACACCTCCATTTGTGACTGCACCTGCACTTTATCTGATCCTTAAACTCTTTGCACATGCCAAAATGNCACCTCCATTTGTGACTGCACCTGCACTTTATCTGATCCTTAAACTCTTTGCACATGCCAAAATGCACAACCCCACTTTATGGAACTTTGTGGAAGTTTATGGAATTGCAAACTTTTTGCACAGGCTTTTACTCTTACTTCAATACAGTATACGTGTTCTTTTGTACTATTATCTGTCTCTGCTCTTTGTCTTGTTACTGCACTTCCTGTCTATGTACACTATGTTAAATGTAGCAGCAGGAGGTCCTGGAGTAACATTTCATCCTATATGGATGGTTAGACAATAAAGCTCTTATAGCTTAATAATAGTTTCAGTTTAATGCAGCTGAGACAGTAGTGGTATTAGGAACAGAACACCAAATCACAGATATTAAATATGTTGAATGGTTATGATCTAATGTCACCTGACATCCTGTAGTTCAGGTGAACCCCAGAGGACCAATATCCAATCAGGAGCCAAGTCAGCAGAAACAGAAGAAATCAAAAGCACAGCAACAACCATGGCGACGTCTACAAAGTGTAAAACATGATGGACTTCAGCAATGGAGGAATATAATGTGTCTGTAAAAGGACCATACCGGTGAATTTGCATGTTTGAGCCCAGTAAATACACCTTGCATACATTACTGTCAACCATTTTCCAAAATGTTCTACAGGCGTGGTAAATATTAAAATTGTTTTTCCAAATTTCCTGACTGCCACTGGTTTCAGGTCATTACGTGAAACATGCTTGAGATCACTAATCCATCACAGCGAACAAGAAATATAACAATTTTTGTCACAGTAACATAATTGTAGCATTTCAACACGGGCCGACATGAAAGAAATCGCATGTCTCCACCAGGGGAGAAAGTTCGGCTTTTACAAAGAAATTAAAAACTAGCTTTTACAATCGTGCATAAGTGTTAGAAGGCAAAATATTAAATTTTAAGGTGGATGTGTCATGTAGCTCATATTTATTGGGCAAACATGCAACGGTATTGTCCATTAAACCTGTTCAGAGTCTCCATGACTTCATTTTCTTCTTTTTTTTTTTTTNTTTTTTTTTTTTTTTGTCAGTGCAGAAAGTAACAACTAGCATCGTTGCCGCTCCTTCCTGTCCTCCATGTTTGTTTCCTAAAGTCACATTTGACCCACTTTGATCTGGAGAGATTTAGTGAGGTTTGTGGTTTTGAAAGTGTGAACTCTGGAGGATTGTGAAAGAATGTGTTAGTGGGAGTTGTGCTGTTGTCAAAAACTGTAACATTTGAAAAATCTTGTAACGGGAACGTTACTTTAAATGGAACGGTGCCACAATCTCGATGCAAAGCATGCTGAGAGGAACTAATATACGCATACTCGCTGTATTTTAAGTGATGAAGTACACTCATGATGTGTAGTACCTGATGGTAACACACAATGTGCTCTGTATCCTTGCAGAGAGAGAACAGATTTACACCACTGCACTCTCATTTATACACAATTACTCACCCCACACCCATTTAGTCCAATTAGGAGTCATTTTCGGGCCTAATGCACGTCAATTTGCTAATCCAATTTTCACTTCAAATGACTTGAGACCAGCACAGCTGTCGCTTTATGGTGAGTGTTCAGTACAGCAACATGCCTCTACTTCATATGAGCCGTCCTCACACTGTTATATACACCATATACCCCCATGTATACCATGTAATGTTGCAGCGAGTATAGACTATAAGGTTAAAACCCACCAGGCAGCAAATCCCCACAGTGTGTAGTTAGTTGTCTGTGTTTGATGCAGGCTGCTCTGCTTCCCTTTGGTATTCCGTACACCCTCCGTGTTGGGAGAGTAATTGAAATGTCAGCAGCACAAGCACTTTCTTATCTAATAATATTTTCCTTCATTCCACAAGTATCCAGTCAGAGACGACAGCACTGTCCCACATTAGGACAAGTTTATTAGTGGAAATTCTGAGAAAAAGATTTCATTCTTTCTTCTTTCTTACAGTACTTTGTGGAGCTTTTGAAGGCCAAAGGAACCCTGCGGCAGGATGTTAGAGAAAGCATCTTCAGTTCCATTAAATCCATCCTTTCAGTAAACCAGTAAGTATCTTCTGAATAATTTACAGATTATCCACGTTTTAGAGCGAGATAAGTTCTGAGTTCACCAAGCATACTCCTTATCTTCACCATTAGCAGGAATCAATGGTATTGTCTTGTGCATGTGTTCTCTTAACCTCATATTAAATTATAATATATCCAGTGTAGTGATAAGCAGGTGATATCACAGGTGAAGGCCGTTATCATTATCAGGACGATATAGCCTTAAAATAATGTCCTGATATCTGAAGGTATTTTTGTGTGTCCTAGAAAATCTCCCTTATTTTTTGTTTTATTTAATGTGTGGCCCTTTGAGAATTAAATTTTATTGACCCCCGTTCAAAGTTGCCCATCCCTATCTCAAATTAACTTGAGCTGCTCGTCTTCAGTCGTTATAAAACAAATAAAATGACTGATGATGTCATCAGATCTGATCTTTGGCAGGTTATGATTTTCCCTCCAGAGCTAAATAGCCTCTATGACGCTACAGTAAATGTAATACGCTCTGAAGTCCAAATCCACCACGAGACAAGAACTCACCTGAAGTTAGCGTAGTGGCTAAGCTAACACTGTTCAGCAAGTCACGACTTCACTAATTTTGACCCGTCATTAATCTGCGAAGTTTCATCTTAGTCATGCAGGTGGTTTGACGTCTAGAAGTTTAAGTGGAGTCACTGGACACGTTTCACTTCAGCCGAAAAGCTTCTTCTGTTCTGTCATGCGTAGCGACATTTATTCAGTGAATCTGATCAGTATGAAATCTGTTGATGATTTAAACTGTGTTTGTCTCACATGGCTTAGTGATCAATACATTTGATAGATAAGAACACTCAGCTGATCAGTCAGTTTATTTAAATCATGTTTCGATCTGATCTCACACACATTCTAGTAGCACTGAACCTCTTCATCAAGCATCAACCTCTGCACTCAGCAGCTGTCATCTCACACACACACACACACACACACACACACACTACCTTGCGTCGGGACTCCTGGTAGGTTTGTCACAGCTTTCTACACCTGTGTTATAAACACCTGTCAGCTTCTTTTTAAAGCCACATGAATCAGGATAAATTGTGACTCTTAAATATAAAATAGCTCATTAACCAGTCCCTGCAGGATTTTGTGACTTTTTTTATTTATTTATTTATTTATTTTTTATGTGATTTCTGCTGCCAAAAATGCATTTTTTTGCGGAAGCTTTTCTGAAATTCTGTGATGCATTTTTCGATTTTTTTTTTTTCATGTTAATTTCATATAAAGCAATAAAATGTCATATGTGCTCAGTTTTAGGATGATTATAAGCAGAATGCATAAAACAAACAATTAGAAACATTTAAAGTGCTCAATTTAGTTTAATTTCCTGGACAAACAGCTCTTTTTCTTACTCTAGCATAATCAAATGGGATTTTACATGGCGCTAATTAGCGTTGCAGCTAGCGGACTTTTACATTGCTAATGTTTTTAGCATATATTAGTGGGGTTGAACATTGTAAAAATTAGCATTCACGGCTAGCGGACATGTTCTGACTGATGAAATAAAGTATTTTGGGTTCATGATGAGGCTGTGGCGGACATAACAGGAAACGCTGGTAAAAGTTTGAGTAAAACGCCGCTCACCGTGATTCTTTCAGTGTGTGCCGCAGTCTTCCTGCTGCTTCAGTCACGTGATCTGCCGCTGCTGTGCTAACGGTGCTAACATTCTCTATGCTTTGCTGATTCTGTCCACTTTCTCTGATGTTCCAGCACAGCGTTACACAGAGCGAAAACTATTTCCTACTTTCACATAAAATATGTAGAAATAGTTTCTCAGGTCTTTAGCTGTTATTTGTTGATAATGAGATGATGTCAGCATCAACAATCAGCATCATCTTCACATGTGATACGCTGACAGGCCAGGGAGAAAAGTTTGTGGTTGGACTGTGGTTGTGTGGTTGGATTGGGACATTTTCCCCGGTAACAGTGCAGCAATTGGTCAAAATTACAAACCTGCTTTTGATTGGACCCTTTCATGCACTAAAAGTGTGGGGATTGTTTAAAATTGCAAGCTCTCGCATAAGATGCGCTGATTGGTTGATTTTGTACTGAATTATGTGATCGCAGAATCACGGAATCCTGGAGGCACGGGTTAACGCGCTGATCTTCATGTTTACCTGAGACGCACCTGACAGCAACAGGCCGCTAATGCGACGCTGGTGCACTACTTGTCAGCTTTTATTTTGCGTAATACTCTGTAATTACCATGATTTTTTATGGATTACCCAATAATCTGTCGTGATGCGGGAGTTCAGCACTATTAAGACAAACCTGATCACCTGAAAACCTCAGTGTGGACAGTCAGCCTATAGAACAGCTAAACATGCATTACCTGGTTTAGTGCAGCAGGCTGAGCAGTGCAGTGATTGGCTGAGCTACCTGTGGTTGGGAATTCCATTTCCACACTCAGTAATGAGTCATGTGGGCTCCCTTAGGTCCTCATCCTCTCTAGACTGACAGGCTTTCTTGTTGAGAGTGCTAGAATGAAGATTGAAGTATGAATTACACAGTCTGATGTACTGGATAAATGGCTCCACCGTTACCATACATCTTCATTATGAGACCCTTATTGAATCAATGGTTGAAACATAATGGCAAGCACTCAATTTAAAAAATGGTCCACAGAGAGATAGTCTGTTAGTGGTAGACTGATTTACCACTGCGACATAAGTGATTGATTATAAATTTTCCCTTATTCTTTTCACTTTCTTTCAATCTATCATTTGGTATATTTTCAGCTTCTTTGTGCCAAGAGTATTTGATCATATCAGCAGTGGTAATTAGCTCTCATACAGTGGATGAAGCATCAGGCATAAGGCGACGTGTTGTAAAAGGCTCAACAGCCATTTCCCCAAAACTCCAACTCCACCCGCTTCTCCTCCGTGATTAACCGATGAACACACGTGTCCTGATGGAGAGAGAAACGCTCACACAACATATCAGATGTTTCTCTCTGCGTGTGAAAGTTTTAACCTGCTGATCAGATTTTAAATGCTTCTCTCATCTTAGTCCATTGAAGCGTTTTTTATACATGCGTCTCAGAAATGTGCGCGTGCGTAGCTGCATCCTGCTGCTAGAGGTCAAAGGTCAAAGCGTGTAAATACAGGTATCAGATATGAGCAGCTTAGAAAAGAAAGTGTAAATACACTGAACTGAAAATCAGATATAGGCAAAAGATCAGAATTGAGCATCAAGACTTGTAGAGTAAATCCAGCCTAAAAGTTGATTTTTATCATGTACTGGAATGAACTGAAACCAATGACAGTCTGGAAGGTAGGAAAAACAATGTAAAATGTACTGCTCCAGTAGTATATTTTGGGAAACGTTGTCAGTTATGCAACGTGTATACGGATTCCATATATTGGGCTCAAAGATGCACGATCGCTGGTGATCCTTTAAGTAGCAAAGCATTGCCAGGTCAAGAAAGGAGAAGGGAGAAAAGGAGACATTTAAATCTGCCTTCCTGCTCATCCTGATCATTTATTGGGAAAAGAGGCCACGTGACTGAAGGAGAAACCCAATTATCTCCTTCTGCTTACATGACAAACAGGAATAAGCAACTTGAAAGAGCCGTCAGTAAATCCAGCAAGCAGCCTGTCATCAACAGTGTCTTTGAAAGTCTAAGATGAATAGTCCAGACTGCTTTCTTAATGAAAGTAGTCTGGATATGAATCAGACAAGAACGCACAAGTCAAGAGTTCAGGTAAAAACAGCACAAAATAAACTGTCCTTCACCGCTGCTTTTATCACTTTCTGTTGTGTGTGTGTGTGTGTGTTCATTTATTAAATTATTGACTCATTTGTGTTCAGAGAATGTTGTAATCTGCCCTAATAATTAGTATTCTTCTGTTCAAGCCTTCTTCAGATGACGCCGCCTCGGCCTGAATTGTTTGGCTTAGGCTGTATCCACCCCAGATGTCACGACTGCTCAGAATTAATATGGATTAATGTGATGCATGAGGAATGCTAATGTTATCTTCATCCTGCTCCTGATGGCCAAACAATTTAATTGCTGTGAAAAAAAGTATAAAAAATGTAATCCATAATTTCATATTTATCATAATAGCCTCTGGCAGTGGGGTGGGGGGGGGAGGAGGAGAACGGAAACAGTTTTTCCCACCCTTTGCCCTCGTTAGAACTCTCTCGGCTGCTCCGGCATCTCCTGATTATGAACAGAGGATACCTTGGTGCGCAACTTCATTAAAATCTATTTAAATCAACTTCAGCGGCAAAGTGCTTCTTCCAGCGTGTTCCAATGGAAGTCTCTGGGAACATCATTAGTGTAGGATTTCTGTGTGTGTGTGTGTGCTTGTGTGTGGTACTTCCACTAAGTTTGGATAACAAGCTACTTCATAAGTGTCAGCACCCCCAACCAATTGCATCCGTGTTACTGTAATGTGCCTGACAGGCTGAGCGACTGCTTTGCTGCTGCCTTGATCCAGTTGTTTTGTTCCTGAGTTCAGCAGGCGTGTTCTTACTACAAAGTGGCCCTCGGTGCCCTGAAGGTAGACCCACCATTTGGGTCCTAGTAAATATGTCACCCACAGGGAGAGGCCTTCAAATAACTCTACAGAGTCTCGCCTGCTAAACTTCCCATTAACTGGGAAGCTTTTCTCTGAACTTTGCTCAACCTCCGCACTTTCTCCAAACATGTGTGCCTTTGCTGAAATTGGGGCTTCAGATCTGATCTTGCTTTGTTTGAGCTGCTTCTTTCTGCTGTTGCAGAGCAGCGGTGCATTCTCAAGTAGTCATGTGCACTAACTCAAAGTCCAATGCAGTTTGACTGGAGGCTAAATGCTCACCGGGGGGGGCACTTTTGAAATGAATGTGTCAAAGGTCTGTGAGCAGAACAATAAGTAACAATATTCAGAAAGAAACTTCCACCGTATCCTCTATTAGAGTTTTGGATGTGTTTGTGAACTAATCATGTCTGCCTGCTCTGCACACCCCTAAAACCTGCGACAGGGATCCGATATACTTGATTATGGTGACTTGCTGTACATGAATGCATCGGGTTGACATAGTATATGCTATGTATATGCTTTACAGTTCATTGCAGGCTGTGGTTATCTCTACTACTGCTTACTTTGCTCGAAGGTAAACTGGCCATTACTGTCAGAAGCTCTCACTGGTTGTTTTTTTTTATATATAAAACCTTTTTAGGTCTTGTACCTTCCTGTCTTTCTGCTTTGTTAGTTAGACAAAATACCCACTACAGCCTGCATTCACATGATTTTATTCAGTTCCCTGTTCCTCTTGTAAGAGCTGAGCTTAGCAAAAAATCCTTTAAGTTCGCTGCTCCCGCCCTGGAATACGTGACAGAAGAAGTTAGGACCTTCTGAACCTATTCTATGGTGAGTTCAGATCGGTTTTAAAAGAACAGGAAATGAGTACTCTTGGGAAATGTCTATGTTATGAATCATTTTGTGAGTTATTGCATTGAACTATTCGTTTTGATTTATGTTAATATTGTAAATGTTTGATTGGTATTTGTATGCAGTTGCGCTGCCGTCTTGGCCAGATCGCTCTTGTGCAAGAGATTTTGAATCTCAGTGAGTTTTACCTGGTTAAATAATGGTTAAATTTAAAAAAACAAAACAAACTTTATACCTGTAAATAGTGTATAACTGTTTATTATATGTATATGTGTGTAAAAATAAACAGTTATACAGTATTTTAAAAAGTCCTCGGCTCATTATTGTGCCTTTTCAGGTCTTTGCTGGTCCATCTGGAGAATGACTACTTTGGCCGAGGTTTCGACCAGTTCTGTCCACAGCTGCACCACTACAACACATACGTGGACAACATCTACGATGCCAGCAAAGTGCTGAAGGTATGAGTGCACATACACGGTAATTATGGAGAACAGTCACATATCACGTGTCTGCTGCAGTCATGAGCATTTTACATGCAGCAGACTAGATCAGGTTTCATTCGATTCGATTTGATTCGATTCGATTAAAATTGCACTGAGCACACAATCACAAAATCATCATGAATATCACAATCGTAAAAATACCTTTAGATATCATATTATTTAGCCCGTCAGGATTCTTGATTCTTGACCCTGTTGCTCGCTACTACTTGTTCTTATTCATCAAAGCTGCAAAGATCATATCGCTTTAATTAAGAGGAAGGATGTGTCGGCAGAACATTGACTAGTTTTATTGATTATTGACTGAGCCACGCAAGTTTGCATCGATCTCCCCTCCAAGTCTACATGCCTCTAATTGACTGAATAGGGAATTCTGTGTTTGTGGCAGGCGTGCTACTTTACTCAGGTGACTCAGGTATACAGTTAGCTCTGCAACTATTACATTTTAAGTTGTAACTATTCACTACTTAGACAACAACAGGCAGAAAACATGTCACACACACATGGGGAACTACATGAGCAACATGGATGTTTGTTAATGAATGTCAAAGTTTATGGATGAAGGATCATTATGTAGAGTATAAATAATAAGTACTCATTGCTTATTTACTGCTAATGTGTAGAAATAACAACTTGAATAATTACTAAAATTATTGCATTGCTCCATTAGAGTTACCTCGGAAGTCAGATTTCTCCCAGTTGGAAGTTCCGACTTCCGACCTCAAACCATTCCAGCCAAATATAAACAAAAGAGCATGGCTAAATACTGTCAGATTAAATAAACTTAATAATAAATGCTAACTAAAGTAAAGTTAGATTACAGGACTGTGGTTGTTTTACAGTGACTTTAATCACAATATTAAACATTTGTGCAGAGAAGTAATATTCTGAAATTATTTACACTTAAGTAGCAATGGGAAACAGTTATTATACACTGTAGGTAGTTACCATGGCGATATATTTTGACCTTTTTATTTCAATGTCACGCAAGAAAAAATACTTTATTCGGCTGTTAGCTGATCATTTCCATTCATAAAGCTCACTTCCATGGTCCGCCATGTTGAGTGACGTCATCCTCATGAAGTCGGGGTTCATAATTTTGGTCCGAGTTTCCCAGTCGGAGCTCCGACTCTTCAAGTGCCGTTGCAACCCATTTTTCCAAATAAGAAGTCAGAAAAATCCGACTTCCGAGGTTTGTTGAATGCAGTATAAGTACTGAATTTACCAAATTAATTTGCGGCTGCCAACATGCAGTCGTGAACTACCAAGTAAATTCTGCTGTCGATGGTTTAAAGTAATTTCTTCCTTAAATTCACTTTCTCGCTCACACTCCTCAGCAAAATAACAGATTCCTCTCACGTTGTTCCAACAACCCACTGACTCGCCACCTGTCTGCTCGCTATGTCTGTCTGCAGCTGCCATAATCATAATGACCAGCTACACACACACACACAGTGGCTGGCATCTAAAGTCAAGTGGCATACGCTGATGTTTTTCGTGCTGTGAAGCAGAGCAGACAGGTGTATGTAAATACAGGAGTCATGGATTTGCTTTAATAATTAGGGGGAATAACAAGATAAAGCTTTGACATAAACTGAGGCTGATGCAAATTAAATGGCAGCAAGATTGATATGAGGATCTGCTGCTTGCAAATGCTGTTAGCAAAAAACAAAATCGTTGTAAATCGTTTCTCGCCAGGGTGTGTTAATAGTGCATCGAGCGCAGGGTGTCATGGTGAAGTTTTGGTTGTTAGGCAGGTGGCAGCTCTGTGTAGCACTTGGAATAGCAGAAATCCATTATCTTATTATTTGTGTTTGTTTCAGGGTCCTGGCATCAATAATGATCAGACATATTGGCTCCTCTTATTAAAGCAGCGCCTTCATGGCAGTGAGTCCAGACAACAAGGCAATACAATATCGCATACCTCCACCAAGGCCAACAAAATCCCCAATAATATATCTGTCTTGTGGATGCTACGTGATCCAGATTGTGATATGGTCCTACAAAATAAGTCGATCATCTGTTTGTTTAGAGATGAGCCACCATCTAACATAGAGCTATATGGAAGAAAATGTGTGTCTCCACCAGGGAACATAGTTCCAGGAGAAAACTGCTTTTCCTGAAAAATTTAAATGGCTGCGGCTTCTTTCTTCAATTATGTGTAAGCGTTAGCAGGCGAAACATTGAATATTAAGGTGGGTTTAGCATATCAACATTTGATTTTGAAAAATATGGGATTTGGTAAAATAACTCGAAACATAAAATACAGTTCTGTGTTTTGGAAAATGGTAAATGTAATGTATTACATATGTAATATATGTAATATATGTAATATTACATATGTAATGTATGTAATGTAATGTATTTGGGTAGTCTTTTTTTGTGCTTAAACTTAAATCCACCAGTATGGGCCTTTTAAGGCGCCATTGTTAATTTTACTTATTTATCAAAAGTATTATTTTGATAAGAAATGTACTTAAGTGTTGAATAGGTGAGGAAAAAATAGATTTTTCGATTAATTACGATTCACATTTAAACTACTGTGATATCGATTCATAAAATTTTAAAAATCAATCTTTTAAATTGAATGCTAGTAGCATAGTTCTGTGTGATGAAGCGCGACTACTCGACTGTGGAAAGCATAGAAGACCAAGCTCGTATTAAAAACAGCATGGCGGCTGTGACTTCGGCACCTTCAGGTTTAGATGTTTGGACTAATTTTGGCTTTAAAGCAAAAGGACACAAACGAGTCCGACAAAACTAAGAACATTTACAAAATATGTAACTCAGAAGGCAAATTTTGTGGCAACACAATGAACTCAAGGCTTCACATCACCCCACCGCCACGAAGTCTGCACCACTTCTTAATTTTTTGATTTTTATTTTGGGGGATGGAGACAAGGAAACAATACAGGAAACAATTATATGAGAAAACTGAGGAATATTACATTTTACATATAAGGAATTTTACAGAGGTTTCTCTGTGAGCTGCACCAAGGATCCGTGACTGTCCAAAATATTTCCGGAGAAGGACAAACGCACCTCCTGGTCTACATTTACTCTTTGGACTCAGTTTTTTGAAGTAATATCTGTAATAATAATATTTGTTACCCACAACAGCCTCCTAACTACAGCTACGCTAACCTAGCAGATTAGCCTAAAGGCCTGTTTCACCGCTAAGCGTTGAGCGTTGCCACTGAGCGTGGCATTCAGCACTCTGCTTGTACATGAGCGGAGTCTGAGCAGCGCCGCTCAACCACGCGCTGACAGGAAGTGCTTGTTGCTATAAAGACAGGATGTACACACGATATTTGCACATTCGTGGTTAAAATCATCACAAAAAAAAAAGGGCTCTGGCACTTCTTTTCATTCTATATAGTCTGTCACTGCTAGCCAAAACATAGATGTCAATGTAGCTAACAGCTAATGGCTAACCTCACATTTCAAACACTGTATTAATAATTTCCAAACCTGGTATCCATGTCTGACTGCTGACATTTCACCAAGCGAGCGCCCTTTTTCCCAGATCATTATACGATTTTAAAGTTGTGCTGTACAACTCAAGAAACTGCTCTTCACAGGTTATAAGCGTCTCCTCCATCGTTGTGTACAGCTGTCCTCTGATTGGTTGCACGTTGGAAAGGTCAACGTCGGAAAGGTCAAAGTTGAATTTGGTTGAACTTTGAGCGCGGAGTCAAAACGGAGAATCTGAGCACCATGCGGAGCTCAAGGTGGCATGACGTGACGTTGGGAGTCGCCGCTCAGCTCCCCATACACAATAATGGATAAAAACATAAAAATATATACAAGGCTGTGTGTGTTTGTGATGTACGTTGGGACCCCCTCGAAAACAAGATGATACATCTCAAGGGGTTTATCCTTAAAAAAAAAAATTTAANGGGACCCCCTCGAAAACAAGATGATACATCTCAAGGGGTTTATCCTTAAAAAAAAAAATTTAAAAAAATAAATAAATAGAATGCCCAGGTCAGCGCAACACCAGCATAGAGAATTATGAGACGGCCACCTCCGTCAAATTTCGTGCTGCCAACGCCTCTCAACAAAATTCTGACAGGTGATTTCATGGAAAACACTATTTGCTAATAATAATTGCACTTAGTGGATTTCTGTCATTTGTAACTATAATTGCAGCATTACGCCTTATGGTAGCACTGTATCATAATCAGTGCAGTGCACTGGGAAAAGGGTCTTGATGCTGATGGACAGCAGGTGGAGTAACAGGAATTTACCTGTCACTGGTTGACACACAGAGAGGACAGCAGGGGGTCTGCTGATCCTTAAAATGTTTTAAATTCATTTATGAATTTTGTATATAAATCACTGTTTTGTATTTTAACGTAACGCAGACCGGAAAACTAACAGCGATCATTTATCACTGTGGAGAGCCACTGTAGTGTCGGTTAGCATCTTGGGCTAAACTAGCTTGAAGTAATGTTAGCTTAAAGTGGCGATGAATGTAAAACGCGTGCGCGAAAAGTAATTGTAACTCAGTAGAATGGGAATCGGAGTCGTGGAATTGAACATGCAGCGCGAGAAACAGAAAGCGGCTGTGAAAACCCGTCAACTACCGACGGTATTTCTCAGTACCGATCAGTAACAACGTTCAGCTTCNGGCTGTGAAAACCCGTCAACTACCGACGGTATTTCTCAGTACCGATCAGTAACAACGTTCAGCTTCAACGCCACTGTTACAGCAGTTGAAGGCGCGGTATACGTGCACTTGTGCGCAGATGGTCAGGATGGTACCACTTCCGCCTCATTTTGAGCCAGGAAAAACCCTGAACTCTCAGCGCTTAGCATGCAAAACGGGCCAAATAGTGCCACGAATAGTGCTGTAAAGCAGGCTGTAAATGATAAAGAAGTAAGCTGTTACTCTTTGATGCATGTTTTCTTGTGCTCTGCTCTCTTTGCATGATGTTCTCAATGAGCATTCCCATTTAAAGCATTAAGCGATGAACTGCTGTCTGATGTGTTAGATCCAGCTGAAGAAGAACAAGGCCTTCAGGCGTTTTAAGAAGCTGCAGGAAGCCAGACCAGAGTTCAGCAACCAGACGCTGGAAGAGCTGCTGCAGCTCCCCGTGCACAGGATCCACCAGTAAGACCAGTGCCTCTGTTCCAGCATGTTCTGTAGGCCTGCACGCTGTATGCTAGTCATTTCTATGTTCAGACATCATGCTTTAAAGTTATCACTGACAATACGTAAATGAACAAAAAAAGAAATAAAAGACAGTTCATAATGAATAAATTGATGAATGGTTGAACTCAGTTTTAGCCGTTCAGCATGAGATCTTAAAGGGCCATACCGGCGATCTTTTGAGCCCAATAAGTACTACCCACATATGGTACCCTACTGACAACCAATTTCCAACATAAAACCGTACTTAAGTTGTTCTGTTGTTTTTTTCAAATCCCCTAATCTTTCAAAATCAAATGTTCAGGTGATACACATGATACACACACCTTAAAATTCAATGTTTCACCTGCTAACATTCATGCATGATTGTAGAAGGCACGGGTCGTTTAAATTTCTCAGTAAAAGTCGTCTTCTTCTGGGACTATATTTTCTGGCGGAGACATACGTCGTTCGGTGCAGCTGTGATGGATCAGTTAAATAAAGATACTTCTTCAACAAAAAGAACCTAATAGACATGTTGTTCACTGGGATGGATTTTTTATCTCTGCATGTTTCAAGTCTCTACAAATTGATTTTGATGACGCACCGGAATGAACTGAAACCAATGACAGTCTGGAAGGTAGGAAAAACAATTCTAAAACTTACCACTAATGTCATACATTTTAGGAACTGATTGTCAATAAAGTAACATGTATACAGATTGTACATATAAGGCTCAAACATGCACGATCACTGGTATGGTCCTTTAAGTACTTTAGAAAATACTGTTTTTATTTTGGCTTTGTTCTGGTGAAAAACAGGCACAGACACACACACAGATACTCTTTATGTTTTATAACGACTCAAAACGAGCAGCTCAACTTAATCTGTTACTGTTTACAAGCTAAAATATTACAGGATTTAGTTATTTCTGCTTTTACTGAAGGAAGAACTCTACTCCTACTTTTCCTACTTTCCAACTTTTACACTTATTCCTACTTACTACTTTTACAGTTATTTTTACTCCTGTTGGTACAGTTTGCAATATTGTTTATTTCTGTAACCACAACACAACATTGTTCGTACTGACTTGAATATCATTGTCGCAAAAATACCTTCAGATATCTGATGTCATTTTACCCCTACTTTCTTTAGTTTTGTGACATTTTGAAGCATGGAATTGCAGCAGGCAGGTCAAAGGATATAACACTAACATGAGGTTAAACAATAAAAACCATAAAGCTAGACCATACCGGCCATTTTGCATGTTTAAGCCGAATATATTCAATTTTCATACGTGTTACGTTACTGACAGTCGTTTCCCAAAGGAAACCGTATTTCCAGCCATATTTCAGCTTTCCTGATATTTTTCAAAATCTCTTAATCTTTCAAAATCAAATATTCAAGTGATACACCCACCTTAAAAATCCATGTTTCTCCTGCTAATAGTTACACAGCCTTATGAAGTCACGGTCCTTTAAATTTTTCCATAAACGCAGGTCTTCTTTTGGGACTATATTCCCCGGTGGAGGCATACATTCACTCCACGCTTTTTATTGAACTTAAATGCTAAAATTACATAACTTCTAAAAAAAAAAACCTGAATACACGTCTTGTTGGTGATGATGGATTACCTATCCCAAGAACGTTTCGAGTATCAACAAGTTGATTTTAATAGCAGAATGAACTGAAACCAATGGAGGTCTGGAAGGTAGGAAAAACATTTTTAATTCACCATTCTAGTAGTATGCTTTGGGAAATAATTGTCAGTAATGTAACATGTATGAAAATTGAATATATTAGGCTCAAATATACAAAATGGGTCGTTTGGTCCTTTAAGTCTGCCTTCATCAGTGTTTTTATCATTTGAACAGCGCACCAGGTTCACTTTTGTTGTCATGTTATCACTGTTGAATGTTCCGTCTTGTGTGGGCTTTCACACAGGAAACCAGGAAGTCAGCATCACAAACTGATGATATCTTCTAGTGGGAGACAGTGTGAGTTTTCCTGTAACCATGAGAAAACATTTCTAGCACATTTAGATGTTTGTGTTGAGATAACATTAAAGTGTTTGTGGATATTGTTGAGCTGCTCGGGTCACACGTTTCATGCTTGAGCTCTTTTTAGCTGTTGTGGTGTATTCTTTTCAACAACTGCATCTCACAATGTAAAGTCTGTGTGACAGATGTAATAATTATTATTTGATGTATTGCTCATGCAAGTACTCAGACTGTCCAGAAACTGTCAGAATCTTTTTGTTAAGCAGCAGTATTTGTTGGCTGTAATTTCATGGGGTCTTGATCTTGCTTGTTAATTAGTAGAACAAGAGAAGGAACGGGCTGAAGCGTGCCTTCCAATGCAGCAGATCACATGACACTGCTTTATCAAGCTGCTGGCTTGTATCTTAATTAGGCCCTTCTCATCTCTCCAGATGTACAGTCAAGATGTGTTACATCCATCCATCATGTTGTTTCTGAGACGAGCTGACTCTTCACCTCAACATCTGAGACACTTTCGTTGTTTTTCATTTCTACAGCAAATGCTTACTTTTCTTTACTCTAGGCTTTCCACACATTCTTCAGAACCTTCAAGAATAATGCAGCTTTTAATCACTTAAAAGTCCTAGAAAATACCCTAAATATCCCGGAAGGCAATGAATTAACTGGGTAAAGATTTTAAGTTGCAAGAAATGATCCACAAAACCCTAATTTTCCCCTCAGTGTCACTGCAGTTAGGGCTGTCATTTATTGTTCATGACAATACCACTATAATATATTGAATATCATCAAAATTTTTCATAGCACAGTATTGATGATATTACAGCTTAATGGCGTGTTGATGAATTTTCACATCATGATCAACAAGAAGAAACTAAGTTATCATGTCTGAAAGTATCAGGTCAGCGCCTGATGAATTATCTGCTTGTTTGAAATGTTTCAGCCACAAGTTAACTGGCTAACAGCTAAAGGTGGAAACACAACAAATTTGTTTCTCCACCTGAAGCACAAACACCTTTTGAATACTAAGAAAGTCACAAGTGATGTGACATGAGGAGGAGAGCCAATCAGCTGATTTGAGACATAAAGCAAACAGGAAGTGATGCTGACTCAGTCAAGCATAGCTGGAGCGTTAGCTAGCTGTACTTCCTGTGGAAGAAAATGCTAACAGTGGAGTCAAATCAGCAAAGTGGTTTGTTAGGGGTGACTTGTGATGTATGGACAGTGTTAGCTTAGCCGCTAACAGTGTTAGCTTAGCTGCTATGCTAACTTCAGGTGAGTTCTTGTCTTGTGGTGGATTTGGACTTCAGAGCGTATTTGAGTTTAGCGTCATAGAGGCTATTTAGCTCTGGAGGGAAAATCATAACCTGCCAAAGATCAGATCTGATGACATCATCAGTCATTTAATTTTTTATAACGACTGAAGACGAGCAGCTAAAGCTAATCTGAGTTACTGTTTACAAGCTAAAATATTACAGGATTTAGTTATTTCTACTTTTACTAAAGGAAAAACTACTGTTTCTACTTTTACACTGATTCATTTTATGTTGATACAGTTTGCAGTATTACTTCTAAAATCACCATGACAGCAATGTTCAGAGTTACATTGTTCATGTAGACTTGAATATCATTATCACAAAAATACCTTCAGATGTCAAGAGATTATTTTAAGTCTACATTACCTGCCCCAAATCTTGACACGTTTTTAGAAAATAGGTCCCTGCTCTCGCTGTTAGTTTACTGCCTAGCTGTTTACGGCTCGAGGCGTCCTGAGGGGAAGCGATGTTACCAAGCCGCCCACAGCTGAATGTGGCTGTGATAGACATGCGGTCGGCCTTGTTCGCTCCAGCTCCAGACGCCTTTTGTTCTGCCTTTTCTTTGCACTTCTCCCCATCATCATTGATTTGTCTGTCATTGTCAGTGAAACTCAGGAGACTCCAGGGATGTGTCTAATTGTCTGATGATTTTAAGTGGCTCAGCCAGATAATCATCCAAGACTGGCGCCTTACCTTGCTGTGGCTCCACAGCCGGGAATAGCAGGAAATTGTTGTCACTTATCACCATTCACTGATGATGGATGGCGAGCACGGCCTGAGTGTGGATACTTATGTTACTGCTGGGGCAGGAATAAAATCATTGCCTTTATTAAGTGGCATTCACTACAGCTGGATGGAGCAGTCATCGCTATCCTCCCCCCTGAGCTCACCATTATGGTGTCTGGAGTTGATTGTGGCAGTGAATAGTGGCCTGTATTTTCCACGTTTCTAGCCACGTTTCTATAATAGAAACGTGGCTCTCCTAGCGATGGCAGTAATCGGAGGCCTTGGGATGTATCTCCTCTAAGTTGAGCATCACTTAGCGTGGCGAGGGAATGGCTCATTGTGAGTGAGCGTACTCCGTATATCCATATAAAGACCGCACAACTCAGCAGCTCTTTGAGGCATTACCATGTTTCTGAGCATTAAGTCATTAGCAGCTGTGCTCCTCTGGTTACGCCTGATTTTGTGTTTCAGTTGTAAATTATGCATTTCAGAGTGACTGCTTTATGTGCTGAGGATGATGAAGTTTCATCATGTACAACAGTTGAGTTCTCTAACACAAGGTCATAGTTTTATTAATGTGTTTTATAGTGTTATGAAAAGTGCAGGCTGTCTTAAGTACCTTTTCTCTGTGGCCTGCAGGTACCAGGTTATATTTCAGTTAATAAGCTGTCTTATCTTTTCTGCCGGTTCACTCTGTAGTTCATTGCCAATTCAGTGCACTCATGTAGTGGAGAGGGACCAGACCTGAGACTGTCTGGTCCCTCCTGTGCCTCATGTCGAAGATCTTAGAAAATCAGAATTTCATTCTGTTGACAAACAGGATTTACAGAATAAACTCAGTGTTTCCCATACATAGGCTTTACATGGGCGGCCCGCCCAGGTAATTGAAGACCCGCCCAGGTTTCACGGGACGACCCAGCCTTAAAAAAATACACATTTGTGTGACCTAGAGGTCACACACACACACACACACATTCTCTTACACACTATATGCTATCTGTCTGTTGCAAGATCAAATTGCATATATATACAAAACGGATATGCCAATCTTGGCATATACCACAACTATATATGCAGACAGATGAAAAAGAAAAAAAAATACATTTAATGATATTGTCAAACTACTAACCAACAGCTAAAATATGGAGTAAATTTGTAATCTTACCGTTGTTTCATAGGTAAAAGTATCCTAAAAAGATCCATGAGTAGGTTTTGTCACCGTTAATCCATTTTACAGCAAAATTCCCGTAGACCAGCATCCATCTTCTTCCTTATGAGCGTACCATAAATGCTCTAATAGCAGCAGGTCCTTTTTTTTCCTTTTTTTTGTTTTTTTTGTTTTTTTTTTAACCAGGCTTTTATTCCAGCCAGGTCAATATTTCTAATTTTAAAATATATGTAACCTCCATGCTTCTCACCAAAGTTTCCCTCAGCTGTGTTATAGTTAATTACTTTNTAAAATATATGTAACCTCCATGCTTCTCACCAAAGTTTCCCTCAGCTGTGTTATAGTTAATTACTTTTTTTTAGTTTTCCTTTAAAACCCCACAGAGGACAAATGAAAACGTGTTTGTTGTCTTCCTGTGGTTGCTTAGCAACCAGTAGTATACAGCCTGGTAGTGGCCAATTTCAACTAGATCTGAGTGTTCTTTTTGCTTTTTCTTTGCACTTTTAAAGCCAAATAGCCATGTTGAACTTTTGTTGGAATCTTCTGTTGCACAGTTATCCAGTTTTCGGGGATGGAGGTGAGGGTGGGGGGTTGAGGGGGGGATATTTTAGCTTTAGTCAACAAATCAAATTAAATGAGTTGATTTAGGGTTTTTTTTAATCTTTCAGCACATTATGGTGTTCCATGTCCTGCATGCTGAGCTGTGCAAAGTCTGTTCATTTATTTATTTATTCTTTTACTTACTTATGATGGAACACTCTACTATATCTGTTATATACTAATTTTTTCAATAATGTAACATTTAAAGGACCATACCATTTTGCATGTTTAAGCTGAATATATTCAATTTTCATACGTTACTTTACTGACAATCATTTCCTAAAGGATAAAACCGTATTTCAGCTTTCCTGATATTTTGCAAAATCTCTTAATCTTTCAAAATCAAATATTCAAGTGATACACCCACCTTAAAAATCCATGTTTCTCCTGCTAATAGTTACACAGCCTTATGAAGTCACGGTCCTTTAAATTTTTCCATAAACGCAGGTCTTCTTTTGGGACTATATTCCCCGGTGGAGGCATACATTCACTCCACGCTTTTTATTGAGCTTAAACACTAAAATTACATAACTTTTAAAAAAAACCTGAATACACGTCTTGTTGGTGATGATGGATTACCTATCCCAAGAACGTTTCAAGTATCAACAAGTTGATTTTAATAGCAGAATGAACTGAAACCAATGGAGGTCTGGAAGGTAGGAGAAACATTTTTAATTCACTGTTCCTGTAGTATGCTTTAGGAAATTATTGTCAGTAATGTAAAATGTATGAAAATTGAATATATTAGGCTCAAATATGCAAAATGGGTGGTATGGTCATTTAACATTTTTCTCATTTTTACAATTTGTAGTATTGTGTATTTCTGCAGTCACCAATACTACATTGTTCAGCATTACATTGCTCATACTGTCTTGAATATCTTTATTGCAAAAATACCGTGAACTATCACAATATTATTTTAAGGCTGTATCGCTCAATGCAATCCAATATTTGGAACTATTTTTCAGTCATGCAGTAACATGCATTTGGAGCTGGAAGAGCACTTGCTGAACCTGGAAGGCAGATGTGAGTTTGATTGACAGCATATTTTTTTTTTTTTTTAACAAAACTTGTAGAAAAAATGACACTGGCTGTGTTCTTTGTAGAGATGAAATGTGTTGCGGAACCAGCCGTGTGTCTCTGTCGTGTTTTGAATCGTTTTTACTGTTACAGTGGAGCTCTAAGTATCAAGCAGAGAAGATATTTCAGGCTTTGGATACACAGACAGTAGTAGATCAATTTCTTTATGGTTTTGGATAGGGCTGTCATGATATCAGATTGTCACTACGTGATTATTGTGGCCAAAAGAATTCATGATAACAATATTATCATGATATCTGTAGAAAATCTGAATAAATAAATAAATAATGCTCTCAGTCAAATTCATCTTTAACTCTGTTTATTGTGCATTTTGTCTCTCATTTGGCAAATGAATTAGACTCCAAATACTAGGGAGGTGGAGAGTTCTGTAACCAGAACTGTACAAAAGCTATAAAAAGAGCAGTTCCACCTTAAAGGATCATGTAAAGGAACCAGTTGAGCTGATAAACAAAAGATCCACAAATCTAACTAATAACCAGGAGAGAGAAAATCCTGTCAAGTCCAGCGCCATGATAACTTAGCTTTAGCAACACAACTAAGACCTTCATGGAACATTTCCTGTTTCAGGGCTAGCAAGCTAACTGCTACTTCCTGTCTCTACCGTGGTGAAATCTGCAGGATGATGGAGGTGAAGGTGGCGAACAGGTTGGTGGTATCGCCTCCTTTAGCGGTTCCTGTCGATCGGCATTTCCTGCAGACTGGGGCATCTACCAACCTCCTGTCTTTGTTACCGAATCCTAAAAAATCCACACTGGCAGATAACTTTTTTCAGGTTAGCACAGAGCGTCTTGCTCTGTCTGTCAACTCCTCCATCATGATTTAGCGTGGCAGTAGTAGCCACACACTGTGGCTAGCTAGCTAGTTAGCTAGTTACTGCGTCACGTATGTATGTGTGTGTGTGTGGCACACAGAAGGAGACAGAGCGAGAATGGTAAGAAATGGAAATGATTTAATAGGTGCTGGATATTTACACAATATTATCGTGTGTGTGTTATTAACATGATATCAATATTTCATTTTTTAATATCACGGTTATCGTCAATATCGGTATATCATGACACCCCTAGTTTTGGACTTCTGATAGGATTTGTTGCCATCTAGAAAAAGATAAAATGACAGCAGTGTTTTTCATTAAATGATTATTTCCCTCAGCACAGAATAATGAAATATCTGCTCGACTCAGCAACGTTTCCTAATATCTACATTTGCAGCACGCTTTTCTGTCAGTAAAATTTCAGTTACATTATAGAGTAAGATAAGACACTCACGATCACTTCCTATTATTACGTTTTAATTGCTCCAGCTTTGAGAGCTTGACTATCTCTGGTCTTTCTGGCTTTATTGTGGATATGCATTCCTTTCTTTTAAAGCTATTAAAGTAATTAGCCGCCAGCCTGTGCCACGTTCACTCCACCATGCAGAAGCCTGACAACACCTCATGTCTCTTAATTAGAAATTTGAATCTTTAATGCATGTATGTAAAGGAAAATAATTAGCTGGATATTTCCTCCATCTCTTTTTTCATTGCAATGCGTGTGCAAAGTCCATATGACCCAACATATCTGCCAGGAGACAGTGAGGAAAAGACTGCATATCATCTGCATATTATAAAGGAATTAGTAGCTCCAGCTGTGATGATGGCAGGCACATCCATGATTTCTAATGCTGCATTCTTCATTAGAAGATCTGAACTGTTATAAATATGATTCAGTTTATGTTATTGCCTCATTATCTTGTCTCTGCTTTGCTGCTAATGAGCGGGACAGGGCAGCTAAACGAGTGATCTTCATTTACATTATTTGGAATGTCTCACAATAATGCTCATTAGAGTGCTCCTTTTTTTTTGTTACGCAGCCTCTTTAATTAGATTTTCCTCTCCACTCCTTAATAAGGATGGTGGCACGCATTGCTAACAATGCCTGTAATGCATTTGTTATAACAAGATGAGATAAAAAGAGAAAGAAGTGAAATGATTTTTCTTTTTAAGTGTCTCTTTACTGAGCAAGGCTTAATTGGAGTTCGGCGGCTGCAGCTTTATTTGAATAAGTAAAAGAATGCTCGACACCATCCTCTTCCTCCCCGCTGAGCTCCCCGTGTGGTAACTTTCAAGTCCTGCAGCTCATCCTGTAACTTCATGGTTGTAAATGCTAGTAAACTGCTGTAACGAGAAACTCTCAGGATAATTCTACTGCTAATGGTAACATGCTAACCTCTCACTTATGTCATGTCTAAGTTTGCTCAGAACTGCACTTCCTGGCTGGTATAACTGATTGATAAATAACGCACATGACTGCAGATGAAGGATGCGTTAGAATCTATGACTTAATAAGTCACCTAACACGCACATATAGTTCTTGATTGAGGCAAAGAACTCAACTGAGGTGAGTGTAGTGGCTAAGCTAACGTTATCGTACATCGCTGGCAGAGTGTCTTTGAAAAATATTTCGTCGTGAGCTTTTTAAAGTCTCTTAAAGCTTCTTTTTCCAACTGTTTGGACTAGCATCATATCTTTAGCAAGACAGAAAGTCACAGCATCGCTAATTTCAGTCCACTGTTAGCTTGTTCTGTCACAGGATTACAGCAGTGTTTCCCATACGTAGGCAAAACTTGGGTGGCCCGCCCAGGTAAATGAAGACCGCCCAGGTTTCGCGGGACGACCTTAAAAAAAATATACACATTTAATGATGTCATCAAACTGCTGACCAAAACGTCACTAAAATATGGAATAAATTTGATCTTACCATCATTTGGAAGGTAAAAGTATCCTAAAAAGATCCCACGATTAGGTTTTGGATGCCTGCTCACCACCACAAGCACATTTTCAACCCGTGAGGTTGGTACCCATGGGAAACACTGTACACCTAGCTAACGCTCCAGCTAAGCTCGACTGACTCAGCGTCACTTCCTGTTTGTTTTGTGTCTCATATGATCTGATTGGCTCTCCTCCTCATGTGACTTTCTTGGTATTCACCAGGTGTTTCTGCTTCAGGCGGAGAAACTAATTTGTTGTTTCCACCTTTAGCTGTTAACCAGTTAGCTTGTAGCTGAACCATTTCAAACATCAGAGGAAATAATTCATCAGACGCTGAGCTGCTACTTCCAGACACGATTGTTGAGTTTCTTCTTGCTGCTCATGACTTGAAAATTCATCAACACGTCATCAAGCTGTAATATCATCAATATTTGTGCTATGACAAATTTTTTAAGCATATAAAAAAATTATACTAGCACTACCATGAACAATGTGATATGACAGCTCTACTGTGAGACTGTCAAAATTCAGTCAGTCCTCCACTGAGTGAACTAATGTGGCTTTACAGGAATGCTGGGTAATGAATCTGTGACGGGTGGGTTCCGGAGGAGGACTCAAATGCAGGCTCAGGCAGTGTATGAGGAAGAAACAGTCTTTAATTGAAGTCCAGGCAAGAATACTACTGATAGTGAGGCAGGATGAACTTACAGGAATCAGGCAGATAATCCACAAGGCAGGCGGCAAAAAAAAATAAAAGAAACAAACCAACAAACATAAAGACAGGAAAACCAGGAGACAAGAAACAAGCTAACCAGGCAAACAAGCAAACAGGACGAGCAAACCAGCAAACAAGACAATCTGGCAGAAAACAAAGGAACCCAGGGTAGTATAAATACTGAAGACGTGATTAACTGATAGAACACAGGTGATGGAGAAAACTGGAGGGAAACTAAACAAAAACCGGAAGTAAAGCAAACTAGACAGCAAAAAACCAAGACTACAAAATAAAACAGGAAGTGACCAAAGAACAGATCATGACAGAATCCATCAGAGTTCAGTCTGTTACCTTTCCATCTGTCTGAAAAGTCCAGCTTAAAGAATCACTTTTTTTTTTACTCTCAGTGCATGAACACAAACGCTCACTTTTGTTACTCAGACACACATCTTTCAGTTCACTCATGCCTCTAAACGTGGTGTTGGCGTGTGGCAGGCAGCCTGCTAGCATCGCTAATGCCAGCACCCCTCCCACCCCCACCCCGTGGCACCGCTGCGTCTCTAAAACGAAGCCAGACTGCACAAACAGGGCAGGAAAAGCTGAGACAG
Source organism: Lucifuga dentata (assembly GCA_014773175.1). Classification (NCBI taxonomy): domain Eukaryota; kingdom Metazoa; phylum Chordata; class Actinopteri; order Ophidiiformes; family Bythitidae; genus Lucifuga; species Lucifuga dentata. The sequence goes on along the minus strand of VXCM01003792.1, from coordinate 31,112 downwards.
ACACGGTGAAAATCAATGTCACCTGTCAATGCATTTCAAGGTCACATCTTCCCTCTAAACAGGATAAAGATTTCTGCTTTAGATGGAGACTGAAATCTTCTATGATAGGTTACTTAATTATCCGACCAATTGATAGGAGCTGTCTGAAATGTACAGGAAAGGTTTAATTTAAAGCAGAAATCAACTGCTTAAACTGGCAATATTAAGGCCAGATTAATTATTGGTTCACCAATATTTATTGGGTAAAGCTCATATCACATATCTGCCTTTTCAATCTAGTTGTGCCTTTTATGTCCATTAGTATTATTCTGTTAAACAAATCGACTTTGAAAGGAGGAAGCTCCACTTTGTTTTCCTTTTGTTTTGTTGGTGTGAGTATCTTGGTCTTATATTATTGTGTACTGTTTGTGATGTGCATATTGTTTGTGTTGTCGTAATGTTTTTGTAAGTGTCTGAAAATTGCCACAAGCACAGGAAGATTTTCCGAAAGGACAATAAACTGCAATAAACTTAGTTTATTTAATTATTTATTAATTTAATTAATTTATTAATTATTCATTTATGACTCACTGATACAGTAAAAATGACAGTGAATACATGTAGGCCGATATAGCTGTAAAATAATTAAGCAATATCACACGAGAGGGAGTGCTGTTGTACTGAATATCAGCATGGCTGTGATTCGGTCGTAGATAATCACAGCCGTGCTGATATTCAGATCAAATCAAATCAACTTTATTGTCCGCCTTTGTAACCCAAAGATGGGAATTTGTTTTTGGCTGACAAAAAAAGCTAACGAACAAGACTTTGGACAATACAAAAAGTACATAAAGATTAATTGTACATAAGTACCTTTAAAAACAAACAATCACGTCACAGATAAAAAGTGCTACAGTAAAAGATAAAAAATATAAAGCGCTAAGTGCTGGGAGAAGACTGATTTTGATCTGTCTATTGGTTGATGATTACTGATTTAACTGTTTTATGGCAAATGGGATGAATGATTTTGTTTTTGAAGTTTTGATTCAGTCCAGCAGCACGACCTCCAGTCTGATGCTGCTTTGATACAACAGTTCTACAAGCTCCAGTTATTAGTGAACAGGAATAAGCCATAACAGATTACCAATTGTTTGTTTAATCATTTATTTGGCTCCACCAACACAAATAGTTCCATAACTGAACTGTTGCTAAGCAACACATAAACATTTTGCTGCACACTAGCTTGCTGGCTAACTCTGAACACGTTACCAGGCCAGCTACTTTGTATAGTCATATCTGTATCAGTGTTTCCCATACATAGACAAAACTTGGGCGGTCTACCTAGCTTTCTGAAGATGGGATGACCCAGCCTTAAAAACAATACAGCTCTGATACTGTCTCATTGCACCTGACCCCCCACCCCCGAAAATACTTAATAACAATAACAATAATCACGACGATATGAAAACTGAGTAAAAATTAATAAATGTAAAATCAGCACAGTAGAGCGTTTCCCTTCAGTAAGCGTATAAATAACTAAATCCTGTAATATTTTAGGTTATAGAGGATGACTCAAATGAACTCGACCTGTTTTCGTTTTTAGCAGTGTTGCCAACTTTGTGGATTTGTCACTAGATTTAGCGACTTTTGGCAACTTTTTGCAAAAAAGAGTCTAGGACCAAATCTAGTGACTTTTTTTTTTTTTTNTTTTTTTTTTTTTTTGGGTGGATATCGGCAAATTTCACAAGAGAATTGCTAAGCACGCGCTGCATGACTGGCTGCGGCTGAGACAGCTACATACTGTGGATTCAGTGTGTTTGTGTGTGTGTGTGGGACAGCATATGTGTGTGGGACAGTGTATGCAGGCACGTTCAGTCGACTGAACAGCAGCCAGACACAAACATGAATGAGCTGCATATTTGTCACCTCTGTGTGATTTTTCAAAAATACAGAATAATGCCAAACACTTTGAGATCATTTAGTTAATAGATGAGGGAGCTTTTAAATAGAGTCTGCGTTATGAAAAACCTGATTTGCTATTTTAGATCAGCACTGAATAAACTCCATCAGATGTGATGAAGAGCATGTTTTTCAAGCTCATAAAGCAGGTCTGAGTTATCATTAACTGATCTCATCCTCATGTCTTATATTTAATGACAAAGGCCATGGGGGCCATTTCTTTAATGGTTGGTCTCACATCCTGATATCCATAATAGTCAATATGTCATTTGTTCCCTGCCAAGCAGTCTATCTGAAGAGGATTCAAGTAAAACCACCACAGATCTCCATCCTGTCATGTTGCAGCTGCATCTGTCAGAGGTTGTCACCATCATCACAACTTGAAAGCAAAACCTGGTTTCTCCATCTGCATCAGTCAGAAGGCAGGAATCAAACTGGATAAAATATCACTTTGTTTTATTTTATGGCTTGTTAGACACCTTTAAGGTGCATTTTGCGAGCTTCAAGACACGCCTGCTGCTTTCCTGCAGTTTGCAGTGACAGTTTCTGCCTGTTTCTGTGATAATGTCAGATAAAAATGACAAGACGTGGCTCACATGTAGCTGCTGTTTGGTGCTCCAGTTTGCTTTTTGTTGTGTTTTTTACAGTGATATTTTAGATGCTGACCTTGTTTATTTCCTCTTTTCTTACAGGTATGAGCATTTCCTACAGGATATGACCACCAACACAAGTCCAGACAACCCAGAGTTCCAACAACTTTCAAGTAAGTGACTTTCTGATCACAGTGCTGCATTAAAGCAGAAAAGCTATAGATTAACCTAAACATGCTTTTACAGACTCACATCTGTGTGACACTTGGTGTTTGTTCCATTTCCTTCTTCCATTATGACAACATTAAAGATGTTTTACACAGTATGATTACAGTCAGAGAAATAATCATGGTTTCACAGTTATTTATTATGTAACACACACACACAGACACACCAAATGTTGTCAGCAAAGGAGGAAAACTTCAATGTTCAAGCCTTTACAAATCAAAATAATGTAGTGTCTGCCTTTAACAAACATATGTCGGAAGTTGAATTTTTCCCCGTTGGAAGCTCCAGCTTCTGTTACAGCCCAAATGTAAATGAAATATCATAGCTGAACACCAATAAATACTGTAAAATTTATTAAACTTCATAATAAATGCTAACTAAAGTAAAGTTAGACTACAGGACTATTTGGTTGTTTTACAATGCTATTAATCACAGTTGGTATTAAACTTTGTGCAGAGAAGTAATATTATGAGATTATTTGCACTTATGTACATAGAAAGTTAACTTGGTGATATATTCTGACCTCTTTTTTTCAATTTCATACGAGAAAAAATACTTCATTCGCCTTTTAGCTGATCATTTCCATTCACAAAGCTCGCTTCCACGGGCGCTGCCACGTTGAATGACGTCATACTCGGTAAGTCGGGGTAGATCATTTTGGTCCGAGTTTCCCAGCCGGAGCTCCAACTTCAAGTGCCGTTCCAACGCATTTTTCCAAGTAAGAGGTCAGAAAAGTCTGAGTTCCGAGGTCTGTCGTACGCAGCATTAAACCTGATGCAAACCTTAGCTGCTGGAGTGTTTTAGCTTGACGTGGCCATGCAGAGCTGGATCCAGATCTCTAAGGTGCTGAAGCGTGTCAGATTTTTTTGCACCTTAAGCCACAACTTTTCATCAGCACATTTTATAAATTGGATGTCTGCTACACCTGCTCATTTTAAACAGACACTAAATGCTCCACACTGACCATTTAATGAGCTTTTTCACTGGATATAAGGCTTAATGTCTAATCCCTCCACCATGATAAACACACACACACATACACACAAGCAGTACTAGCCAGCCACATACACAGAAACAACAGAGGAGTTTCTGCATCAACATTGAAAGTCTTTGACGCACTGAGAAAAGACTCAGTTTACCTTGTTCCATGTAAACCCAGAGACTTTTTTTCCTACAGCTTCTAAACTGTGGCTCTTCAATTCTTACAGAAACTGTGACATTATAGTTAATACTTTAATAGTGCTCAATCCCCTCGTCAGGACTGTTGTGGTTTGTCAGCAGCACCAGCCTTTCCTCATGTCATATGCATGGGATGATTGTAAAGGCTTTTGGCTCGCTCACGGTGGAGCTCCTCCTGCCTGTGACAAGCACCAAAGAGCTAAACAAAGCTCTGCATTTACAGAAGCAAAGGCTAGCAACAAACATGATCAGATGCATCCTACCAGTCAGGCATTGTCATGGTGGAAGACGGCATCGTTATCTTCATTTGAGGAACAAAGGAAAACTCCTTTCCTTTCATCACTCATTTGTTGTTACTGATACAGCAGTGGTTGGCAAGTAGAGAAATGAAAGTGAGGCAGAGCTCAATATGAGCCTAACTTTTAGTTTGATGTGGATTTTGACATAATTAATTAGGACCGGATCAGAGGATGTTAAGCAGGAGCTATATTAATAAATAAAATCTTCAACATCAGCACAAATCCCGATAATGACTAATTTCAGACGTCAAATAAACAGTGAATCTGACTCAAGTGTGAATATACACAAGGAATTATTTATGTGCATCAATTAAAATAGCATTGGTTGTGTGCTGCCTTTGCTTACAAATTAAAACAGCCTCTGACTCTAAGATGAAGGTACATATCTAAATGTGCTCCTCCATCGCCTCTTCCTCCTCTCATTAGAGACCCCTTTTTTAAACTCTCAGCTATTTATTGATGTGTGTGTGAGTGTGCATGTGCCTGTGTATGTAACAAACTTCCCATAGCCTGGTTGTATTGTAAAGGGAATTATTAAAAAAAGAAATTCCAGACAAATCACACTGCATGTGATTAAGCAAAGCAGCGGAGAGAATCACAGGAGGCTTTGTTGTTGTTGTTGTTGTTGTGCTGCTCTTTGTCAGTTTGCGTTTCCTTTTCTTTGTCTTGGTGTCTCTTTTCATTTTTCCCAGCTCCCCGTCGAGCTGGATGTAATTGTTGTAATTGCGGCGCTTCTCGTCAGCCCTGCATTAATATGACAGCGGCTCCTCTGCAGTAACCAGGAGCTGCCATGACCGGAGCCAAAACAACCTCTCAGCTCTAAGGGCATTTCCACACAGCGTTTCTTTCAGACCCTGGAGCTAGGGCTGGGCGATACCGATTAAAAATAAATCTCTTTTTTTTTTTTTTTTTTTTTTTNAAAAAAAAAAGATCAAGCCATAATTCAAGTAAGTATTTTCTTTATTAAAGTAAAAGAAATAATGATACTTTTTTTTTTCTAAAAACAAAAAAAACAAAAAAGCTTTTAAACTGAAAGGTTTCAGCAGCAATATCCAGGAACACCTGTCTGCTGCCTCTTGATGCTCTGACATGTTACAGTATTCCATGGATGAAGACCCTCTGATCAGACGCCATGATGCTGGAACCTGATGCAGTAACGTCATTAGCTTAAGTGCTGCTGCTTTTAGTAGCTGCAGCTCCTACAAACGTTACAGACCACGCTGGTTTGCTCCACGCCATGAAGAAAAACCAAACCACTGAAGTGATGTTAGCTTTTGTTTTTTAGGAACGAGCTAAAACTGAAGATGAGTTCCTAAGAACTCATCTTCAGTCAAAGTGTTTGTTGGCATCTTGACACATCTGACCTGCTGAAAGCGTCATGGGCGTGGCATCGATCAACTTGATGGACGGTTGATTGGTAAGGTTGGTAACACGTCCGTTAGGCTCCGCCTCCAGCAAACGCGGTTATCAACCTTATCAATCAAATGTCCATTCAACAGTTTCAGAGTTAGAAGATTTCATGGCACTAGGAGACATGCTACTGGTCGCCCTCCCCCTGCTTGGCCAGGGAGGGGTAGAGAGCGCCACATGCTACCTCCATGACACATGTGAGCACCCAGTTCCTCTCAGCTGTGGGCTCACGCAATAAATCCCAAATTTATTGTGCGTTTTTCCTCTGTCGTGTCGTGTCTTGTTTTGTCGCCGTGTGTCTCTGTCGTGTTTTGAATCGTTTTTACTGTTACAGTGGAGCTCTAAGTATCAAGCAGAGAAGATATTTCAGGCTTCGGATACACAGACAGTAGTAGATCAATTTCTTTATGGTTTTGGATAGGGCTGTCATGATATCAGATTGTCACTACGTGATTATTGTGGCCAAAAGAATTCATGATAACAATATTATCATGATATCTGTAGAAAATCTGAATAAATAAATAAATAATGCTCTCAGTCAAATTCATCTTTAACTCTGTTTATTGTGCATTTTGTCTCTCATTTGGCAAATGAATTAGACTCCAAATACTAGGGAGGTGGAGAGTTCTGTAACCAGAACTGNAAATAATGCTCTCAGTCAAATTCATCTTTAACTCTGTTTATTGTGCATTTTGTCTCTCATTTGGCAAATGAATTAGACTCCAAATACTAGGGAGGTGGAGAGTTCTGTAACCAGAACTGAACAAAAGCTATAAAAAGAGCAATTCCATCTTAAAGGATCATGTAAAGGAACCTGATAAAAGATCTACAAATCTAACAAATAATCAGGAGAGAGAAAATCCTGTCAAGTCCAACGCCATGATAACTTAGCTTTAGCAACACAGCTAAGACCTTCATGGAACATTTCCTGTTTCAGGGCTAGCAAGCTAACTGCTACTTCCTGTCTCTACCATGGTGAAATCTGCAGGATGATGGAGGTGAAGGTGGTGAACATGTTGGTGGTATCGCCTCCTTTAGCGGTTCCTGTCGATCGGCATTTCCTGCAGACTGGGGCGTCTACCAACTTCCTGTCTTTGTTACCGAATCCAAAAAAAATCCACACTGGCAGCTAAGTTTTTTCAGGTTAGTGTAGAGCGTCTCTCTCTGTCTGTCAGCTCCTCCATCATCATTAATGCGGCAGTAGTAGCCACACACTGTGGTAGTAGCTAGCTAGCTGTTCTCACTTTGTCTCCCTCGTTGGGGGAGGGAGACAAAGGAAGAACGGAAAGAAGTGGAAATGATTTAAGAAGCGCTGGATTATTTACAAGATATCCTCAGTCCTCCATCATGATTTAGCGCGACAGTAGTAGCCACACACTGTGGTAGTAGCTAGCTAACTAGGTAGTTACTGCGTCACAGCGTTGTGTGTGTGTGTGTGNGGGGGGAAAAAATGAGAACGGAAAGAAACGGAAATGATGTAAGAAGCGCTGGATTAGTTATGTGTATTATTAACATGATATCAATATTTTATTTTTTAAATATCATGGTTACCGTCAATACCGATATATCGTGACACCCCTAGTGTGAACGTAGCAACTGAACTCGGGTCTGCACCCAGACCACCTAGAGGGGGTGATCTCAGTCTGATTCCAGTCTAAGTGTGGTTTNTCGGGTCTGCACCCAGACCACCTAGAGGGGGTGATCTCAGTCTGATTCCAGTCTAAGTGTGGTTTGTTTGTGGTGAGAACATGAGTCGCACTTGTCCCAAACCAACTATGAGTCTATCTATTAAACTGATTGTATTGATTGATCTGCAACTGGAGAGGTTTGTGTTTGTGTGTGTTAATGGTTAGGTATATCCCTGGTAAAAAAAAAAACAAAAAAACAGAAAATAAGTTAGACTTGTCAGGTATTCCCTATGTAAAACAAAGTATCCCAGTTCCTTCTGTGGTCCATGAAATGTCGTTATTCCTGGAGTAGTAAAGTTTTTCCTGTTTGATTTTCTTTCTCCGCCTCCAGATATTTCTGACCAATGAGCAGCATGAGTGTTCTCACATGACTTTTACTGATATATTCTGGTTCGATCAAATTTTTTTCCTGCGTAAAACTGAAACAAACTGAGCAGCAAATGCAGCATTATAACAATTTTCTGATTCAGTTCAGAGCAAATGAACTCCAGGTCTGAAAATGCTCTAAAACAGTCATAGTCTGGTGGTCAAATAGTGTCTAAATCCTGAATAAATGGAATAAAGAGCTGTTAGAGGTGGAAGGCGTCTTCAGCATGCCGAATGAGCTTGATGTATTATTAATGCCTCGGCCAGAACTGAGAATCAACAGTACTGTAATTAGCATTTGTTGTGTTTATAAAGCAGGTGGCGGGAAATATTCCAAACACATACAACAAAGGGAAAAATTTACCACAAATGCCTTTTGTGATTTCCATTGTAATTGTTGTGAAGTTAAGCGAGCCAATTAGGCCGTGGTTATTTTAGTGTAGAGGAGCCGCCCTGAGGATCGCGTTCATCCACCGAGTTTCAGCTCTCAGAACAAAAGCAGCAAAGTTGAACTTGGAATTAGAATCCATCTGTTTGCTGTTATTTTGGATGTGTTAATGATGTCGGCCTAAATGTCTGCAGCAGTTATTATGGCTGGCACACAGTAATTGGATGCTTTTGTCTCTCTCAATGATTTGCCCCTTTGCTCAAGGGCAAAGACTCTGAGGCGTGCTGCAGAAAAGTAAAGTAGTTTGAAGAATTTTTTCACATCTGCATAGCCGAACGGTAACGCGGCGTCGACACTGTGCACTCTAGATTAACCACACAATCACGACGACGATGAAGGCGTACCCAAGCACACCTGATGTTTTAGAGCGTTTTCAGACCTGTAGAAACATGGAGATACAAGGTTTCTGCCCAGGTGCAGCATTTCTGCGCTCAGGCTGGGTGAGGTGGAATAAAGGAGCAGTTGTTGATACAGATTATTTGTAGCTCATACAGAGTTTTACTGAAATCCTCGCTATACTCACATTAAACTGTATTTTGTTGCTGTCAGACAGAAACCTTGTATCTCCAAAAATGTTAATTTTCAGTAAATGAACAAAACCCTGTGTTTTTAAAATAATACGTCGTCAAAGTTGGTATTGTGCCTTTATATATGGTCAGATACTTGCGAGTATCATTAAATTATTAATATTTTACCAGAATCAAGCTCAAATGGAGTCAGGAGGTTTTTGACCAGCGAATGTGGAGATACGTGTTTTGTTCCATCATCGATTAGAACGGCTGCATCTGAGGCAGGAAGTGCCGCATCACGTTATCATCAACTTACAGGTTATAAAGTTTATTTTAGCTGTTTGTGCTTCAGTTTTGCCTGTCATTGAATAAACATTTGGCCAAAATCTCTGGTTATAAAAGATGAAGTGCTGATGAACAGGCTGTTGAAGACAGTTTGGGCTCTGACTAGACGGCAAATGCTAGACTAACCTGCAACCTACCGCNCAGGCTGTTGAAGACAGTTTGGGCTCTGACTAGACGGCAAATGCTAGACTAACCTGCAACCTACCGCAGTTTGCCTGAACTCTTCTCCACTCCCACGTGTCTCAGGTCTCAAATACTTAAACCATTAGCTTTTGTAGACTTAGTGTTTCTTGAGTAAAGAAAACGCCATACTTATTCAAACAAGCAGATATTTATTTAGCCTTGCACTGAAACAACCAGAGACTGCCAAACAACTGCCTACTTCTTCTACAGTCAAGTGAAGCAAGTGGAGTTATGAGGTTTTACCAACAGTTTGACAATCCAATGGAGTTACAGCATTTAGTCACAAGCTCTTTTTAATACTTTTCATTGGTTAAATATTTTTAAAACCCACAGACAGACGTTAAGGATGACCAATAGAATTGATTTATTAAAAAAAAAAAAAAAANTTAAAAAAAAAAAAAAAATGAAATATGGAGATACAAGGTTTCTACCTGACAGCAACGATTTATATCAATCTAAAGCTGCTCTCACAATTGCTCTGTAGTCAGGAAAAGTTCCTCTTGTTGTCCAGGACAGCGGGATGTGAGAACACATGCTCAACGTGGAATGCATTAAAGTTATTGCAGCAATTGTCCTCCACAGAGCCTAGGAACATTCCCAGATAACAGGGGGCAGGAACATTTTAGGAAGAGCGAGTGAGCCTGCATTTGGTATGTAACTTGCTCGTGACAGTATCCTTAACATGTTGGTGATAAGCGGATAGCACGCTTTTGCGTGACATCCTGCCTTATTCTTTGCTTTGTATGTGATGGTGGTTAACAAAACGAACCACACCCTCTGCCTGACCAGGTATTTCAGGTTTAAGTAGAGTAGAGAGAGTAGTACTTTATTAATCCCCTAGGGGAAATTTCAGTGTTGCAGCAATTACTGTACAAGAAACACACACACTGAGACAGGTAAAAGACAAAACACCAATACTATACTAAATAAAGTAGAACAGAAAAGAGTAAAAACTTAAAGCAAGATATTGCTATTAACATGTAAATTAAACGGAAAAATGTGCATTGTGCATTTCCACTCAGAGATAGTTAAAAGGCAGAACACTGATACTATGCTAAATAAAATAAAATTTTTAAAAAAAGTGTAGGAACTTAAAGAGAGGATATTGCTATTAGTGTTTAAATAACATGTAAAATGTGTATTTCCACTCAGAGGAGTCTCTTCCTCTCCAACACAGAGAGGAGTCATTGTAGAGGAGAAGCAGTGTGCATATATTAAGTGTAAAAAAAAAAAAAAAAAAANAAAAAAAAAAAAAAAAAAAAAGTGAATTTGCAAGTGGGAGCACAATTGTTGCAGCTATTGTCCTGCATTTGGAACCTTCCCACGCCAGGTAGTCCTGCTTTGTTCTGGTATACATGTGTGGACAGGACTTAAGTCTAGCTGCTGGTTATAGAATCTTGCAGGTTTTACGTTATTCAGCTTTATTTTGTGGTTGATGCATGTCTGTCAAGTATTTAGTTTGTGCTTAGTGATGAATTCTCCAAATGATTACTGAGCATTGTTGCACTGAGAACAGATGTGTTCCTGAGACTTGTAACGTCAGTGCAACATGAAAGGCAGTTTTCACCAGAATACGCATTTGACTCATTTTGCACCTCACCTGGCTTTTTTTGTGTGCTGAGCACAGACACAGATATGTCAAGCAAAAAAAGATCTATAGATTGATAAAGAAATAAATCTTTTATTGTAATTCTGAATACAGTTAAGCCAAAATAGAGGTACTACGAGTAAATTAGCAACTGACAAATCATAAAACATGCGCATGTTGTACAGCAGCTGAGGTATGTTTGTGTAAACACGGAGAAAATAGGTTTATTTAACCAAATGAGGCGTGCTTATTGTTGTTTGCCGACAATTATAGCCCGGCAACTCAGCTGATTTGCAACGAGGCAATGTATTATTGGCTACAAGGCCCCTGTGGCGTTGACTGGTCGCTCTAATTAATTTGGCCATACTTAAGGCCTCCCTCCACTCACATTCACACGACACACAGCCCACCCTGTCCCACTCAGCAGACCATCCAGCCCAATCAGGTCTGATGTTTTAATTTGCACATCATGGTTAAGTTCTCTCCATGATGAAATCAAGCAAAAACAGAAATGCCAAGTGAGGCGTAAAAAAGACAACCACCAACCATCAGCACATGTCTGTGTGGCTGTGAGCATTTTGGGCCTTAGAAAGGATGAAGGGGTGTGTGTGTGTGTGTGTGTGTGTGTGTGTGTGTGTGTGTGTAGACACACACACATAAATATATACATATACACACACACACACACTCATGCACAAAGGAAACACAACAGTATGGTATATTATGGATATTTGAAGCTTATTGTTAATTCCATGTCAGATCTACTTCATATAAATGTTTTGAGCACAAGGGTGTTACTTTGGACAGTAATCTAGTAGTAGTAGTAGTAGTTGTAGTAGTAGTAGTAGTGACGGAGGAGTTTAAATATCTCAGGGTCTTGTTCAGGAGTGAGGGAGCGGCGTCCGTAGGACCTCAGACGCCGCACCCTCACTCCTGAACAAGACCCGTGGTGAAGATGGAGCTGAGCCAGAAGGCGAGGTTCTCAATTTACCAACCAATCTACGTTCCTATCCTCACCTATGGTCATGAGCTTTGGGTAGTGACCAAAAGGACAAGATCGCGGATACATGCGGCGGAAATGAGGTTCCTCCGTAGGGTGTCTGGGCTCACTCTCAGGGACAGGGTGAGAAGCTCGGACATCCGGGAGGGACTCGGAGTAGAGCCGCTGCTCCTCCGCATTGAAAGGAGTCAGTTGAGGTGGTTCAGGTACCTAGTAAGGATGCCTCCTGGTCATCTCCCTAAGGAGGTCTTCCAGGCATGTCCAACTGGGAACAGCCCCGGGGAAGACCCAGGACACGCTGGAGGGATTACATCTCCCGGCTGGCCTGGGAATGCCTCGGAGTCCCCCAGGAGGAGTTAGAGGGCCTGGCCGAGGACAGGAAGTGTGGGCCGGTCTACTTAGTCTGCTGCCACCGCGACCCGGACCCAGATAAGCAGAAGATAATGGATGGATGGATGGATGGNCTTAGTCTGCTGCCACCGCGACCCGGACCCAGATAAGCAGAAGATAATGGATGGATGGATGGATGGATAGTAGTAGTCGTAGTAGTAATAATAATGATGATAATAACAATAATAATAATAATAATAATAATAATAATACTCACCACCCACCACCCACAGAAGACAATAAATGACAACAATGGGGGTGAAGGCAGGGAGGGTATAAATATTGCTCAGGATGAATAATTTGTGTCATTCGAAACAAAAAAAAACCTTGAGACTTTTGTAAGCTTGAATTGCTTCTTCAACTACTGCAATGAGCTGTTGGTCTACTTGAAGGCAGCGTGTCCCATGGAGAAGTGGCCTTGAATGAGCTGTGCACCTCAACAGTCACTCAAATCACTCATGACAGAGTGGATGTCCAAGGGTCATGACACGACTCAAGACTGCCACATCAACCTACTGCTTTTATAGGATCGCTTCCATACTGCAGTGCAGACACCCAGAGAGACTCCAGGGACCCATAACCCCCATAAAAGTTGAATAATAGTCACAGGGCGGCTGTTGCAATAAGGATTTCACATCTGCAGGTCATATTGTGTTCCACAATATGACCTGTTGCCTGGACTGGGCCAGAACTCACTTTTGGTGGACTGGATGACACTTGGAATCTGTTTGTCCAGATTCTCCCTCCATACTGCAGGTGGTTGTGATCGGGTGTGGCGTTGTTGTGAATGTCATGCTGCATGTCATGTACGCCCGGTGACCCGCTGGGGTGGTGGAAGTGCCATGGTTTGGGAAGGCATCTCTCATCACAGAACAGATCTGGTGGTGATCGTAGGTAAGCTGACGACATGGCGCTACACAGATGTGGCCTTACCTCTGCTGCAGTAACATGAAAAACTTGCGATTCTGCAGCAAGACAACACTCATCCTCATGCAGCGCCTGTTACCATGGCCTGGTTCAGGTAGGACAGCAGTGACAGCACCTTGGTCTATTCTGCACTTGTTGCTTACCTGAGGTATCATGTTTGAGGAGGCTTGTTTTCCATGATCCCATTGAGTTCTTGATGAAGGTTGTTGTCCTGTTACATAATTTCAGGCATCCCAGGATCCATGTATGTGGCATGGAGTCACATCTAATCTCGTAGTGGATTCAGGCTGTGTTTCGAGACTCTGATGTTGTTTCCAGTCTCCTTCTGGGCTATTTATGTGTCAGCCCAGGTGTGTCTTCAGCATGGTGGATATCCTTCCTGTCTGAGTTTCCATGTTGACAGTAGTTTGATGGTGCCGCTCCCTTGTAAGTCTTTCAGGATTAGTATCGTTCTGCCTTGTGTTAAACCAGGTACACACTGCAATTTTGGGCTGTTCCAGATGAAATGACCAATATGAAAGAATCATGGCAATATCTTTGGTCATGGCTCCAAAACAGTGGTCTTATGTCACTGTGAGAGAGGTTCAAAGATGGCCTTACGACCATAAATAGCCTGCGACAAAATTCTGACAGTGTCAGAAATTTAGGATGATCATCTCACGATGTGACTGCTGCTACAACCTACGTCTAACCAAGCAGCAGGATTGCGGCATGAAATGATGTGCCGGTCAAAGCAACACTGTTAGCACCATTATGAATAAAGTTTGGGTGAAAAACAACAACAACAAGTGCCCAAACTGAAGAGCTGGCAAAGCGTATGAAACAGAATTTGTGGGACTGTAAGAAAGAAGAAAGTCTGGTTGAGTTGTGGCAGCAAAAGCGTGTTTATACGACGTCTCCTCGTGTGGTTACCATGACGATTGAAGACGGACGCAGCACAGAGAGAAATAGCGGCGGAATCAGAGCTCCCAGGTGAGTAACGAGCTGGTCCACACTCTCTTCCTCCTCTTTTTTGGAGTTTTTTTTGTTTGATACACAGAGGACAAAATGTGCTTCTTGTTTTGCTTCATTATTTTCCACAGCAGCGGTGCAGATGAGGCACAGATACCGTATTTTCTTTCAACTTGCATCGTAGCTACGATTTGTCAGGCATTATCAATTTTATGTGCACACATAAAACTTAATGCCATACCCACGTTTATTAGACTCATGTCGCACAGTGTGGCTTGTAATGAACTTATAAGATTGTCTGTGATCTTGCAGTCTGTCAGAGCCTTTAGCCAGTCAGAGTGGGAGCTGTTGATGTCTATGCATGTACTGCTGTTAGGTTCTTTAGTCAGTAGGTGGGGATCATGTCTGGCCTGGATGTTGTCCACGTCTTCATTTTTGTGCCTGTCTGTTGGATGACCTTGTAACAGTGGCTGCTTCTTGTCCTGTTAGGTTGTGGTGCTTTGTTCTTTGGTCTTTTAGCCACTGAGCATTGGTGTTACGTGATGCCTCTTTCCCTCATATTCCAGTATTGGTCTTTTTGAGCTCTTGATGGATCTGATCTCTGCATGTTGCTGCTCTACAGTTGGGAGTACACTTTTGATGATTGTGTTTTGGTGAACATTTATCTTCTGCTTCTCTGGTGTATTGTCTTAGTCTGGCTGCCAGTACTGTGAGCCTTTGTTTAGCATCTGCTTGACTTCAGTTACAGACATCCCATTTCCTCAGAAGCCATTGAGGAAACAGGATAGCCAATTATCCCTGAAACTTTACAGCATTCTGCAGTAGAGCAGGCTTACTTACGTAAATTATCTTAGCTTCTTAACTTAGAGGGGTACTGCCTGTCATTTGCCTGCTTGATCTTGTAGCCGAGCATCTCCAGAATCATTGTTGCTGTGGCAAATACAAGGTCATTGGTTTCAGTGGTAGTGGTGGTGGTGGAGATGGTGAGAATAGACATCTTCAAGCATACTGTTCGATGGTATCTTAGTCTTGGTTTCCTGGACTGACAGCAGATACCCTGTCGATGATCTTCTGATATCAGCAAATGAGACAGAATTTGCATGGTGTCCTGTGTTGGACATGAGGTGGAGTTCATAGATCAGGTACGTGGGTGGTGTTCTGCCATGCTGTTTGTAGCCCATAATCTCCAGTTATGGCAGTAGCATCCTCTTGACTGTGTTGATTTTTATAGTCATTTTATTTAGTTTTTATAGAATTTTGGGCTGTGTTTTGAAAAGCGTATTGTAGTAAAATTATTTGATGTGCAAACTGCCAATAAAAAGTGAATAACTGAAAGTTATGGAGGAAAAAAAAGAAACCAAATTAGAATTCAGGTTCAGGAAATTAGAGTTTAATCAGCCAGTATAGCAGCATCAGTTAGAATAAATATGTAGTCAGTCAGATGGATACATATCACAGGTGGACACTGACTGGACCAGATGCTGATTTTGATGTTTTTTGTCTGACTTAAACCATACATGCTTGCGTGTAGATGTCTGCATGGATAGATGGGTGATACATGAACACATATCTGTAGTGTGAGGATGTGTCCACAGGTGGAGGAGGTACAGAGAGAGATGTGTGAATTCCCTGGAGATTGCTGTTCCTTTCCTTTCTGCAGAACACTTCAAATCACATAATGTCACTGTAGGAGGCGAAGACGGCTCTGCTTTAACTGATGCTTTCTGGCACTGCTGAGCGGTGTGTGTGTGTGTGTTGTGTGTGTGCACAAGCATTTGTTCCTCTTGTTCCTCTATCATTATACTTATATAGGCCAAAAACTCTCACAAGGATGGAAACGTGGAAAACTGTGGGGAACTCAAAACTCGTGAGGAAATTTCTCTCTTATTTACAATAATAATTCTAGTAATATTTTTATTGTTGAAATGAAGTTGCAGATCTTTACAATGAGAGACAGCACCAACCCTGATGGGAGAAGCCCATCGTGTTTAAAGAGGCATTCCACTGATTTTACACTACAAATTTAGTTTATCCGTTTCATGTGATGTACTCTTCAGCATATGTAAAGGTTTCTGTGAAATCAGAGGGATATGTGCTGAAAACTGCAAATCTAAAGTGCTAAAAAAACAATAAAGCTACTCCTACTGTATATATGCACGCACACACAACACACGCGCACACACGCACACATATAGTGCCATGAAAAAGTATTTTCCTCCTTTCTGATTTCTTTTTTGCATATTTGTCACACTTGTGTCAGAACTTCAAATAAAATTTAATGTAAGACAAAGACAGACTGAATAAACACAAAATACCATTTTTAAGTGATTGTTTCATTTATTGAAGGAAAAAAGCTCCAACACTTTTATCACCATGTGAAAAAGTAATTGCCCCCTTAGTTCAATCAACTAAGTAACTAAATTTAATTGATAATTAGGTTGAAGTAGACTGGACACAGCAGGCTGATTCCTGCAGCCTGTTGAATCTAAACATCATTAAATAGAAGCTTTCAGCAANTGGACACAGCAGGCTGATTCCTGCAGCCTGTTGAATCTAAACATCATTAAATAGAAGCTTTCAGCAAAATGAACAGCTAAAAGTTTTCAACAAGCTCCACACGATGCCCAGATCAAAAGAAACTCCAGAAGAAACTGAAATCTATCAGTCTGAAAGGGTTCAAACTCANCCCAGATCAAAAGAAACTCCAGAAGAAACTGAAATCTATCAGTCTGAAAGGGTTCAAACTCATTTCTGAGGCTCTGGGACTCCATGAGAGTTGTTATCTCCACACGGAGAAAACGCAATAGCCATGAATCTTCCCAGGAGGCCCAACGACCAAAACTTCTCCAAGAGCATCGACGACTCATCCAGGAAGTCACAAAGAACCCAGAGGAACATCTAAGGAACTGCAGGCCTCGCTCGCCACGGATAAAGTCAGCTTTCATGATGCCACCATCAGAAAGAGGCAGGGCTAAAGAAAGAGGCAGAGCTAAAATGAATCCATGGAGAGCTGCGAAGTGAAAACCACGACTAACATAAAGATTTTTTATAGATAACATAAATAAACTATACCTAAACAATAAATAAACTATATATACATACTATACATAAAGACTCAACTAACATTAACCAAAAACACCTGATGAGCCTCAGGCCTTCTGGGATCATGTTCTGTAGACGATGAGTGGAAGGTGGAACTTTCTGGAAGACGTGGACTCGTTCCATCTGGTGTAAAGCTAACACAAAGTTCCACAATAAAATTGTCATAGCAGCAGTCAGACATGGAGGTGGTAGCATGATGGTAGGGGGTTGCTTTGCTGCTTCAGCCACTTGTCATAATTGATGGAACCATGAATTCTGTTTGTNGTAGGGGGTTGCTTTGCTGCTTCAGCCACTTGTCATAATTGATGGAACCATGAATTCTGTTTGTACCAGAAAATCCTGAAGAGAAAATCCATCATCAGTCCTGATGTGAAACTTCTGCAGCAAGACGACGATCCAAAGCAAAGAGCAAGTCAAAAAAAACTACATGAAGGTTTTGGAGTTCTGTTCCAAGTCCTGACTTGAAGCCCACTGAGATGCTGCAGGATTTTAAACGGGCCGTTCATGCTGGAAAACCTCCAATGTGTCTGAATTAAAGCAGCAAAGAAGAAGAACAAAATCCTTCCACATGATGAGATTTTAGCTCCAGTTATCAGAAGACGTTGTTGCAGTTATTGCTGCTAAATATAGAACAGTTATTAAGATTAGGGGGTTATTACTTTTTCGTATGGTGAGTTGGATAGTTTTTCCTTCAATAAATGAAATGATTAGTTAAAAATTGTATTGTGCTGTGTGACAAATATGCAAAAATAGAAGAAATAAGGAAGGGGGCAAATACTTAGACAAGGCACTGTATATGCACTTTTTTTCAGTCTGGTACTTAAAGGAGCATAATGGTTATTTTAAGTGTTTCAGCCCAATACGTACTACCCACATATACATTATATTACTGGCAACTATTTTCCAAAACATAAAACCATACTTTAGTTTTTCTGTCATTTTGCCCTAATCTTTCAAAAGTCAAATGTTCAGGTGATACACACACTTTAAAATTCAGTGTTTCACCTGCTAACACATACGTCCAAAATGTAGAAGGGACAGCCTTTTTTTTAATTTTTTTTTTCTTGGTAAAAGCCTGCTTCTCCTGGGACTGTATTCCCTGCTGGAGAAATACATTTCCATGTAGCTCCATGTTGGATTGGTCAAATAAAGTAACTGACAAAAAAAAAAAAAAAAAAAA
>VXCM01003792.1:0-12776 GCA_014773175.1 Lucifuga dentata | reverse complement strand
ATTTTTTTTTTTTTTTTTATAGTGGTCTGGAACACTATAAAAAAAAATCAACATATAGAGAGTTAAAATTAACTGAAACCAATTACAGTCTGGAAGGTAGCAAAAACAATTCTAATATTTGCTGCTCCAGTATTATGTTTTGGAAAATGGTTGTCAGTAACGTAACGTGTATGTAGGCTGTTTATATTGCAATCAAACATGCAAAACCACTGAAATGGTTCTTTAAAAGGCTCAGTGAATAACATTTATTTGTGCCTGATGGCACAAAATGAATGCTCATATATGCATGGAGGCCGACTGTGTTCCTCTGTTGTGTGAGTGATTCACCATCATTGCGAGACATTTCAGCTGTGGAAACTAATGTCCTTGTCTCAACAAAAAAATGCGATGCTGCAGGAGCGGTGGCTGCAGTCTGCGAGGTGTCCCAGCACATCCACAACAACGCCCGACGCCACGAGAACCACCTGCAGCTCTGCCGCGTGCAGAAACTACTGAAGGGACGGAAAACCAAGGTGCTGGCTGCAGGTTAGAGCTCTGATCACATATTCCTTTCATCTTTTCCAGGATCCTTCTCTCTCTCTCTCTCTCTCTCTCTCTCTCTCTCTCTCTGTGTGTGTGTGTTTTCACTAACTGTAGGAGGTGAATTTCATACCCTTTATACTGCCTCCCCACTCACTTATTCCTCCTTTACCATCCTCGTTCTCTCTCTACTTGTGGAGCCCTTTTCTTCCTGACTCCCCCTCCTGTTGTTTGTCTCTGGAGAGTCGAGCCTCCTCGTCGCTCCTCTCGGCCTGCCAGTCTCCCCCAGGACCAATTAGAGCCTGGCCTCATCTCATGGACGACCAGATAAAAGGAAGCTTAAAGCGTGCTTCTGTGTGTGTGTGTTTGTGTGTGCGCTGGATATGAGTGAGTGTATGCGTGCACAAAGCCATGAATGTGTGTTTGTTTGCAGCAGGCGTGGATATGCAGGCTTGTTTTATGTGTGTGTTTGCGGATGTGCTGGTGTCGGCTGGGAGCGAGCGCTGAATAGCAGC
Organism: Lucifuga dentata; assembly: GCA_014773175.1. Classification (NCBI taxonomy): domain Eukaryota; kingdom Metazoa; phylum Chordata; class Actinopteri; order Ophidiiformes; family Bythitidae; genus Lucifuga; species Lucifuga dentata. The sequence continues at coordinate 11,742 of VXCM01003792.1, read as the reverse complement.
TCATCTCTCTAATGCCGATGTGGGAAGTTTCAAAAGCTTCCTCTCATCCAAGTTCTCAGGCCCTCGCAACTCTGCTGGCTTCCTCTCCAGCCAATAAAGCTCCAGTCCCAGCAGACAGACTTCAGAGCAGCAGCAGCACAGCCCCGCCCCNGGGGGGGGGGGGGGGGGGGGGGGGGGGGGGGGGGGGGGATTGTGAGAAACAAAGCCTGAATCAATGGGACATCGATACAGCAGCCGGCCTGTTTCAGAGTCCTGTCTGCCTGCCTGTCCCTGCACTGTAAAACACTCACATCTCACTGGTTTTGGCATGTATGAGGTTGATTTTTACAATTTGCTGACCATTTGATTGTATTGTGATATATTTTGTTCTCTGGTGTGTCAAGGTTTTGATCTTCAATACAAGAAGCTGATCAAATATATCATTAATGTGGTGGGAAATGACAGTAAAGATGAATTAATAAATGAAAATGCTCCTCTACACAAACCCATCAAACCTTTTTTTCCTCTTCTTATAATTCATTACTGAAGCTTTTGAACTTCAGTGAACTTCATGAAGTCCTGAACAGTGTGAGGTGATGCTGTCAGAGGTCTTTCCTACGTCATCGCCACCAAACATCTCATCCTCATCAGTTACAGTAGCTGCCCTCCGCCGCTTTTACTCCGGTGGCCTTGGGCACGTCAGGAGGAGCTTTGTAGATCAACCTTTATGTCCTGCCCCCACCACACACGCACACACACACACACACAGTCCAACCCAAAACACTTAGACCAGAGGTGCTCTTTGACAAGAGAGGCTGAAAGGCTCGGACATGGAGAGGAGCGCTCGGCACTTCCTGCTCTTTGAACCTAGCGCTGCCTCAAAGCACTGTGGGTGGTGGTCCAGACTAGGGCTGTCATGTTATTGGATTTTCACTACATGATTATTGTGGCCAAAAGAATTCATGATAACGATATTATCATGATATCTATAGAAAATTTGAAAAAAAAATAATAATAATAATAATGCTATCATTCAAATTCATCTTTAACTCTGTTTATTCTGCATTTTGTCTCTTGTTTGTAAATGAATTAGACTCCAAATAGGAGTGTAGGAAGGTGGAGAGAGTCTGTAACCAGAACTGTACAAAAGCTACAAAAACAGCAACTCCACCTTAAAGGATCGCGTTAAGGAACCAGATGACCTGATAAACAAAAGATCCACAAATCTAACAAATAACCAGGAGAGAGAAAGTCCTGTCAAGTCCAACGCCATGATAACTTAGCTTTAGCAACACAGCTAAGACCTTCATGGAACAGGGCTAGCAAGCTAACTGCTACTTCCTGTCTCTACCGTGGTGAAATCTGCAGGATGATGGAGGTGAAGGTGGTGAACATGTTGGTGGTATCGCCCCCTTTAGCCGTTCCTGTCGATCGGTGTTTCCTGGGGCGTCTACCAACTTCCTGTCTTTGTTACCGAATCCAAAAAAAATCCCACACTGGCAGCTAACTTGCTAACTAGCTAGCTAGTTAGCCGTTCTCGCTTTGTCTCCCTCCCCCTACGTTGGGGGAGGGAGACAAAGCGAGAACGGAGAGAAATGGAAACGATTTAAGAGGCGCTGGGTTATTTACACGATATTATCATATGTGTATTATTAACATGATATCAATATTTCATTGATTAAATATCACGGTTATCATCAATACCGGTATATCGTGACAGCCCTTGTCCAGACAAACCATCTCTGCCTGTCATCCCGTCTGTCGGCATGTCTGATGTCTTTTAAGTGATGCTGAGTGTAGAGACACTTAAACCCCAGGGAGTCGTACAGGAAGTGACGGTCATTTGCTGTATTTCTTGTCTCAACAGCTATGAGGTAGTTTTGTACGTAGATATTTGGTTCTCTTTCTGCTGCCATGCCACGACCCTCTACTTTCAGGTCTTTTCAGTCTTGCCTTGCGCGTGGTCGCAGCAAAGGGCTTTTGCTTGTTTGTGGAAAAAGCTGCAGGAGGGGTGAGTGCTTTCACGAGGACATTTCTCACGACTGGCTTAGATTAAATGTCTGTAATTCAGAGATCCCTGAAGTGACCTTTGAAATGAAAATCTTGCATAATGACTACTTGCTGTGGGGGTAAATGTGTGTTTGTATGTACGGAGCCTCCACTAATATCATGGGTTGTGAATTAAAAAAAAAAAAAGTGTTTATTATTTATCCTCTTGATCTTTCATCCAAATAACAAAAAAAAAAAAAGTAAAATAATGAAAAGGAAAGAGAAATTAATGTGAAACAACTACTTTTCTCAGTGGGTCTGGTGGCGTCTGATGGTAGTTTGGGAGATTTTTTGACTCCTAAACCAGCTAGCGTCTGTCACCCTCCATCATCATCATCCTCCTCCTCATCCTCACTGTGTGGGGAGTCAAAATACACACCTCTCCTCTTCCAGGACCGTTCAGAAAAATATTTGTTTCATGATAAGAATTTATTTTTCCTTTCAATACTTTTACTTTAATTAAAGCTTCTATTTTTGTTAATACTTTGACTGAAAGATCAAGAAGATAAACGGTAAGGACATTTTTTTCACAACTCATTTCTCTTTTATTTACCAGAGGTTCCCAGTGAGCTCTAAACAGAATCTTATTTATATCATTCTAACTGGAATCATCACAGGCGACGCTCCAGTCTCCGTACAGCAACTGACAGAATCGTGGCTGTTTTTCCATTTGAGGCCCCTGGCATTTTAAAAGCAGTTTGACCCCCACCTCGCCCCTTCGTTTAATCAGAGTGGGCCTGTCTGGAGCTGAAAATGTCCTCTCTGAGCCCACAGGCACGCTCCAGCCGCTCGGCTAGCTGTAGTCACAGGCTACTGGCCCGAGCAATTACAAAAAGACCGACCCGGGCTAAATTTACAGCTTATCTATTTCAAATGTCAGAATCCTGCTTGTTAGCCACCATCATGCTTCTGCCAATCACAATGAAAGACACGAGAGTTCCTTTGTGGCCATGCCCCTACATGGCTCCATCTAAGTCTGTTTCACATGTTCACTCAGCTCCTTCACTCATCTCCTCTCCTTCCTTCAAGCAGCTGTTTTCTTTGTTCTGCAGGTTAATGCAGTTTGTATGTTGACCATGATGATTATTGTAATGCGGTTGATGCCCTGCAAGCATGCAATATGTTGTAATTCATTTTTTTGCATTAAAATGTGTTTTTTGTGTTCTGGATAAAGTATCAAGATACACATCACATTTTAATGCAACTTTTAAATGAGGCTTAAAGGACCATACTGGAATTTTGCATGTTTAAGACAAACAAATACAGACCCTTCCATAAATATTGGCACTTTGGTAATTAAAAGCAAAATAGGCCGAAAAAAAAAAAAAAAAGTTCTTTACGTTTATCCTCTTGATCTTTCATTCAAAATATTAACAAAAATAGAACCTTCAATTCAAGTAAAATAATTGAAAGGAAATAAATTCTTATCATGAACCAAATATTTTTTCGATGGTCCTGAAGAGGACTTGTGTGAATTGACTCCACACAAAGTGAGGAGGGTGATGATGATGATGAGGTGATGGTTCATCAAGTGGACAAAGAAGCTCCAAGAATCACAGCAGGAGAATGACATGTTAGCTGGTTTTGGGGTCAGAACGTCTCCAAAACTACGATCAGACGCCACCAGACTGATAGAGAAAAATATTTGTTTGATGAGAAGAATTTCTTTTTCCTTTCCATTATTTTACTTTAATTAAAGGTTCTATTTTTGCTGATATACAGGATAAACAATAAAGCCTTTTTTTCACAGCACATTTTGCTTTTATTTACCAAGGTTGCCAGTATTTATGGAGGCTCTGTTATACACACGAGCTAACATGCTAACAGCTAAAGGTGGAAACACAACAAATTAGTTTCTCCACCTGAAGCAGAAACACCTGGTGAATACCAAGAAAGTCACATGAGGAGGAGAGCCAATCAGCTGATTTGAGACGCAAACCAAACAGGAAGTGTATATCACCCACCCCTACACTCAAGTCTCTAGCCTGACAATCTGTTGTTCAAGGTACAAATTATACAGTAAAATAAATGAAGTATTAATGTATTTCTGAGTGAGGAGCTTTAGAATGTGACAAAATGGACATTATTGGGTTGTTTAATTTCTTTTTCTCATCATCAGCTCAAAATATTCTATCCACTAAATTTAGTGTTTTGAAGGATGGTGTTGAGGTGGAGTTTTGAGGTTGCTACTAGGTGCTCTAACAAATCAGTGAGTTATCTTTACTGAGAAATACAGCATTTTATTTAGTAAGTAGAAATTGTGTTGATGTTGGCTGATTAATGTAATTTTTATCATGCCTGCATGATAAAGTACTAGTTTCTGCCTTTTCGTCTTTCTCAGGGAGGTGGTACATCCGTGAGGGCTGGCTGAAGACGGTTCCTCCTAAAGGTGCAGAGGCCAAACCAAAGATGTTCTTCCTGTTCTCAGACATGCTGCTGCAAGCCAAACGCTGCAGCCCGCTGCATCCCACCAACGGAGACAAGTTTGAAGGCCAGCATGCATATCCCCTGCAGGACGGCAATGTGGAGAAGGTGTTTGGTCACACCAGGAGCCGCGGCGGCCTGCTCAGCGTGAGTATCAGTGCAGCGTGAGCGTCGGCCCAGCAGCCACCTTTCATTTTATTGTTTTAGTTTTAGTTTTTTAAACAACAGACAGCCGTCAGTTGGACTTCTAAACGCCCACCCATACATATCAGTGTTTCCCATACATAAGCTTTACTTGGGCAGCCTGCCCAGGTTTCGCGGGACGACACGTCTGTGGCACCAACATCTCTAGAACCCGGCACTGTATAAAGTTGAAATTTGGCAGGTTCACAATTGCCTCGTTTCCACCAATGCGGCACGAGTGCCAGTACTCGTGCTCGGCACCTGAAATTACCAGCTTATATTCCCAGCAGCTTCAGAGCTGAGCTGAGCATGTCACTTTTACAGACAGCAACATGTAAATATATGTGACAGACTTTAACGTGTTGTGGGAGCTGTCGTCACTTGTCATACACACATACATACACATTTAAGCTGGAAATAGCTAGCTGGATATATAGCGAGAGGAATACATCTATGATTTAGCAAATACAGCACAATAGAATCAACGTCAGGTTATTATAACAGCTTACCGCTCCTGTAAGCTGGTTTTCTGGCTGGTTCTCAAACAGAGAACATGAATTCATAGTTAAGTCCAGCTTTAGTTTAGCAGCGTCCAGCGCCGCTTTTTCCCAGTCACTGCGTCTCTGTCGTCCTTTTTCAACTGTTTTTTAGTTTATTTGTTCAGCTGTGCGAGTCATGCAGCTTTCTGCAGCTCCATTCTTATTTCATCATATATTTAGTGTCACTTATACACAACTACATAAGAAGTAATGAAGTAGGCGGAGTCAGACAGCCAGTTCTAAAGTGCATTTACAACAACAGTCAGATCAATGCACATCTGCTATGAACAGGAAGCGAATCTTCTTCAAAATAAAATACCATCTTACATNCAGATCAATGCACATCTGCTATGAACAGGAAGCGAATCTTCTTCAAAATAAAATACCATCTTACATCATGTGTGTATTACAATATATATTAGCTTTTTCTTGCGAAGTCTCCAGTTTGACTTGCACTTCCCGACTGCACCATGTCGCCGGCAACGCGTTTGATTTAGGTCATCAACAACGCATGTCCCGCCTCCTGGCCCCTGACGTCACAGGTGCCGAGCTCTGGTCCAGCTTGTTGCTGGGGCCGAAAAAAGCCGGCACAGGAACGCCGGTTCCCAGCCGAGCACCGGTGTTTTTGCGGTGGGAACGCAGTGGGTGCTGAGTTTGGCTCCAGCACTGGCACCGGCCCCTGTCAGAAAGGGGCGTTTCCCATACATAGGCGCTATTTGGGCCTGCCCAGGTAGATGAAGACCCGCCCAGGTAGATCGTAAGATAAAATCAGAATCATGGGACAGAAGGTAGACCCAGCCTCATGCATGCCTGCCCACCGCCACAAGTAAATTTTCAACCTGTGGGAAGCACTGCATACACATACTGTACATATAATTACAGCCCCACTGAATGGTTCATACGATTCATTCCATAGTAACATGGAGTGAACGTGTGTGAGATTTTCCACATTTCACACATTCAGCTGATCTGAAGGCAGGAAACTTTAACATGAAACATTCAGTATTTTTCCTACACAAATTAGTACATATTACACATATTAGAGTACAAACTGAGGCTGATATATAAATGTCTTTCAGCCAGATTGAAGACATTCAGCATAGTTGTGTTTTGTCTTTGTTTTTTTTTTATATTTAAAATCATGGTTATGCAAGATAAAAACATAAACTGATTGATGTCATCCTCTGTCATTTAGTTTGTTTGTTATTAAGCACTTGGCCTATTTTAGTCTGTTTTGTATTGTCCTATTTAATGCTTTATAACTTATCATCGACTCATCACAGAACCATGAAAACTGAAGAAGACACTTGATCTGTTAAATTTAACACACTGAATCACTAAATTTAATATTCTCCATGAACCACAGCTCAGAAAGTTTTTTAAAACTAAACTTAATTTTTTTTTTTTTTGTTGTAAAACTCAATTTTACATTTTCTATTTCCCACACTTCTTGTCCACAATTGAACCAAATTTCAAGCTGAAAATCTCAAGTATTGAGATTTTATGGAGCAATTGGTGAACAGCCTGATGTCCTTTTGAGTACCAAACCTACTCATACATGTCTAAACCAATCCAGACCTATTCAAGCCAATCCAAATCTACCCATAATGATAAAACAATATTTAAAGAAATTACCAACTTTCTTCAAAGAATCACCTAAATGATTTTTTAGTGGTGAAGTGCAATGTTCAAACTTTAATTTGTTGCACGTCGTGACACAACAGTCACAGATAAAAACTTATAATTTTGTACATTTGAGGAGCACCGATAAATTTAAGACCCATATTTCGACAATTCAATCATTGGTTTTGTTTATTGATCACAGTTTCTCACCTGTAAACAGTGCAGATGCTGGCCTTGTCTATACCACTAGGGGGCTTACACACAGGTTAATTTGGTGTGTGTGTGTGTGTTTTAATCTTTAGGTAATTCCAATATGAGCAGAGCTGACAGCTGTCCATCCTGTTATTCTTTGCCGTACTGATTTGTGAGGTCAGTTAGGAGGGAAAAGCAGGAAAAGCTGAATATTGACAGAAACTGAATATTCTTAGCGTATTTTGTGGGCAGCAGGTGGAGAAACATCTGTCATTGAATACGCGCATGAGCGAGTCCTTGTTGTGCGAGCGAGGCTTTATTTCATTTCCACTTTTGATGTATGTTGGTTTGTCTCTGCCTTGATGCTTGATGTTGCGTCTGACAGATTCCCAAAACACCTCTCACGCTGTGACAACTCAGAAAGATGAGACCTTGCCTCCTTTTCTCCCAAATCCTCTCTAATCTTGGTAGAAGTTGCCCAGACTTGAACTTTTAATGTCTTTCCTCTCTCAGGTCTCAGTACAGCTGCTGGCTGACAAATAGTGTCTAAATGATGAAGTTGCTGTCATGAAACTTCATCAGAGGAACGAGTCGCGCGTCTTCGAGCAAATAAGCAAAGCATTTATGCGGTGAGCGTTTAGTGCTGCACCGCATCAATATTCATTTGGGCTGATGCTCAAAACTCCTTCATGTTCTGCTGCGAACATGCTTCCTCTGATTCAGAGCACCTGCGCACACATTAGGTTATTGCACCAACATGCTCACATGGATAGTATTAGCTTAGCTCCTCCCCCTTGTTGTAGTATTTGTCCAGTAAAAGCAGCAAAGCTTTGCTGCTTTATTTGACTGTGACTTGCTGCGTTCAGGTTTTTGGACTGTGGACTTCATTTTGTCTTTATGCACATTTATAGATGACATGATTCATCAGAAAGAGGTCAAATGACCTCTTTCTGATGGTGGTATGGTCCTTAAAGGACCATACCACCCATTTTGCATGTTTGAGCCTAATATATTCACTTTTCATACATGTTACGTTACTGACAATCATTTCTCAAAGGATAAAACCGTATTTCAGCTTTCCTGATATTTTGCAAAATCTCTTAATCTTTCAAAATCAAATATTCAAGTGATACACCCACCTTAAAAATCCATGTTTCTCCTGCTAATAGTTACACAGCCTTATGAAGTCACGGTCCTTTAAATTTTTCCATAAACGCAGGTCTTCTTTTGGGACTATATTCCCCGGTGGAGGCATACATTCACTCCACGCTTTTTACTGAGCTTAAACGCTAAAATTACATAACTTCTAAAATACACGTCTTCTGAATACACGTCTTGTTGGTGATGATGGATTACCTATCCCAAGAACGTTTCAAGTATCAACAAGTTGATTTTAATAGCAGAATGAACTGAAACCAATGGAGGTCTGGAAGGTAGGAAAAACATTTTTAATTCACCATTCCAGTAGTATGCTTTGGAAAATGATTACATGTGTGAAAATTGAATATATCAGGCTCAAACATGCAAAACGTCCTTTAATCTCTTGAGGATCTAGCAAAATTTCCAACGCGTTACCTGCCATATTTTATATTTTACTGAGCACAAAGGTTGTGTGTGAATTAACATGTCAGTAATGACCTCCACCTAGGAGGTTATAAGTTTTTTTTTTATTTTTGTATTTTATTTATTTATTTATTTATTTTGTCTGTTTGTTTGTAGGATATCTCAAAAAAGTTCTGGATGGATTTGGATGAAATTTTGGGGACACAAAGATAATGCCGAGAGGAATAAGTGCTTAAATTTTGGACATGCGGATCATGTCCTGAAGTTTAAGGGTTGCTGTGAGGTCTACACGGCTCCTGGAAATTAAATTTGCTGTGAAATAAAAGTCAAACCAGCAGAGTCCGTGAGCTTTCTGTTCCAGCGGCTGAATGTAGCGACGGGGTTTAACCCCCACAGGTGGTAATAATTTCGGCCCTGGAGCATGAGCTTCCTGTGCTTCCTGACGGTTTGGAGGCTGAAGCAGGAAAGACTAATGTATAAAATCAATGCTAATGAGCCCATTTCAATGAAATTTATCATAGTGAGTCATTTTTAATAGCTAATTTAATAGTTTTTAACGCTAACCAGTGACTTTAGAATACAAGAATACCCAAGAATTCTCTGGAAGGCAAGGGAGCGACATGTAACGCCTGCAGCAAATGGATGGGTGCCTGTATGAGATGGGGATGGACTGTGTGTCTGCCAGGATGTTTGCCAACACCTGAGGTGTTTCTGTTGCATGGTCGATGCAGCAACGCACAGCCCAGCGCATGCTCCTGACCTGTTTGGGATTTTGTTGGCCTTGGCAGAGGTATTCACTCTGTCTTATTTGTTGTGTTTGTTTGACTTATTGGTTTTCTGCATTTAGAATTTTGGAGGCTGCGGTGGAAATTATCAATGAGCTCTAAGCACATCTGGCATAAAATCAAATTCATACTGATCATCATCTACCTATTATTTACTATTACACTTCAGTGGAACCCAGGCATAATTCTGTCTCTTGCTAATCCACCAAACAAAATCCCGGTGTGAGAGTGGATTCCTGAATGACGCAAGGTCCCGCCGTACTACCGTCCAGCGTGAATGTAAGACTGCAGCCTTGTCTGCAGCATGACAGAGACGTGGAAATGCAAAGCTGATGGAGAGGTGCTGTATTGTTTGGTGTATGTGTGTGAGTGCGCGTGTGTGTGTGTGTGTGTGTGTGGTGACGGCTGCCTGCTGTAACAGAATCTCTGGCTTGCTGGATCAGATTAGGCTGCAGATCCATCTATTCCAGCCCTCCAGTAAATACATCTTCCTCAGGCCTGTCGTCTCCTTCCGCTTGCCCGCTCCACGTTATCTAACGGCAGAAATGGCATTTCATTAGCCTCTTATCCCGCCGAGGCCCAAATGCATACTCAATAGTATTACACGTAATTTCTCATAAGGACACATTATTGATCCCGGGCCCCCACCTGAGCTCAAGGAAAAGGGCTGTCAGCACTCCGGGGCCCTCCTCATCCGGGGCCATGAAGAATTAAAGCCAAATTAAATTTGACAGCTGTAAATGCCATGGCAATCTATATGCAAAGTTTGAAAAAAAAAAATAAAAGAAGAAGCAGCTTTTATTAAAATTTCTGGTGTATTTTTTATTTTTTTTTGTTCATCACGTTTGGAGAGAGTTGGCTTTCATCTGTACTCCCCATTTCTCTCTTCATCCATTGTCTTTTCCCTGCTTCTCTCCTCGCTCACCGTCTGCAGCCTCCTTCCTCCTCTTCCTCACATCCCCTCACTGCTCCAATATTTTCCCACATCCCTGACACATTCTCTTTGATGTAGAAATAATCAAGCTAAATTATGTGTAGCGATGGGGCTCCGTCCTCTGCCGGTCTTATTATACAGAGTAATTTCTACCTAAGAGGGTCAGATTTCCTGACAAATCCCTAATTGCAATCCCGCATTGCAATAGAAGTGGAATCTATTTGTGCATAAATCAACCGCCATCCCCAAAGTGGCGAGCGCCTAATATCACGCGCCACTCCATTCGGCCCCGCTCACTGAACTCTGTAATTAGATAATACTTTTGATGATGGTACATTGAAATCTTAATCTGCAGTATTTGATGTAAATGAGACGCTCCCCTTCTGTCCTTAAAAAGGTGGTTATGTTTAAGGAGGCTCAGAGATCTGCCCGAACATGGAGGAAAATAATCAATATGCCATCGCAGAACAAGACTCAGCCTCAGGTAAATGTGAAAGGTCATTTAATATGGTGAAGGCCTCATTCTGATCCTCTCTAATAGCTTTCCCAGTGTAATTATGCTCCTCTTTCGTTTGGGCTCAGACAGTCTGAGGCTGTAAGTAAAGTGAGGAAGATAATTACTGTTGACTCTGAGGAAGAGGAGCCTCAGACAACAAACCAAGACAAATCTGACCAACAAACCAGGAATCATCAATGTTTCAGCAGCATTTTGGCCTGTTGTAGAATCTGCTTTGAATTCTTTTTCCACACTTTACTTTCATTCTCCCTGTTTTTTTTTTTTTTTANTTTTTTTTTTTTTTTTAATTGTGATTTCACTGGGAGTCTTCAGATGGAGAAATGCAGGAAATGCTGCGCTGAGCTGACAGGAAGAGACTTCTTAACTTGATTTGTCCTGACCTCTACTGTTCTCACAGTGTTACTGCAGCTCTCCTCCTGTTCCAGGCTTTTGTTAAGGCATGCTAAATCACAACCTAAAAGATAAATCAGATCCTGAGACTCAGTCTCAGGGCTCCACTTATTAAAATTCTTCACTGTATTCAGAGTTGATGAAAACATTGTAGGTTTCGCAATAATTCTGATGATGATTTCACCTGGTTTAGTTTTTACTCTGTGTTCTGAGTAGAGTTTTGTTCTAAATGTTTTTCGGTGTTGTGTGTTTTTCAGAGTGAAGGACTCTGGACTGAAGCTTCAATGAAATTTAACTTGTGCTTCATTTTCTACAAACCGGCTGTAAGAGCTGCATAAAACATAATAACAAAGATGAATAACAATGCAGCCTTGTCTTAGCTGTAGTATGTCAACAGGCTAACAAGCTAATTAGATTTAGATTTAACAGCCATCACACTAACACACCTCACTGCCTTTAAAGGACCATACCGCCTATTTTGCATGTTTGAGCCTAATGTAGTCAATTTTCATACGTTATGTTACTGACAATCATTTCCCAAAGGATAAAACCGTATTTCAGCTT